>JASANA010003086.1:0-29094 GCA_030248095.1 Ptycholaimellus sp. GST1_10
TTCTTCAAGGTGCAGGGTCTTCGTAAGGCGTTGCAGGCCAGGAGCTTTCGGAGATGTGGTCCCAGAGTAGCGACCATCCGGTTCTCTCGAATCTCCCCCTGAGTCAATGTCTCTTCCTCACCACTGTTCTTGTCGGATTCCACACCAATGGAGAGGCCTTCCATCTCCTTGCTCGCAACGTCCTCTCCCTCTCCTTCCATCTCCTCTGGTTTCCCGACTCCCAGCATCAGGACTTGTCGTTGTCCCAATATTGGGACTAGAGTCCTAGATGGGGGCAGGAACTGGATCGGCGGCAGTATGGAGAGCAATGATGAGAGCGGAGCTGATCCCTCATGCCATGGATTCAGTGGTGCTGTTATCCACACTGATTCCTGTCCTCCTCTTTCCTTCAGCTCCTCCCTCGCCTCGACCAGTTCCTTCCATATGAACCAGTGAAGATGTTCTTGGACTGGTCGGTCTACTGGATATCCAAGCCTCCTCAGGTCAGTCTCCAAAGCCTTGATCTGTTCTGTTGATCCGCAGTGTCTGGCCAGCGGATCCATAGGGCTCCCGAGTACTTCCTGGAGTCATGCACGGGTGAGAGGGAAGTCGAGGGACTTCTTTCTGACATGTGTTGCTAGCTGCAGTCCTATCAGCTGCCTTCCCTTGCACTTGCTTCCTAGCTCCCCTTTTCCATTCGTCAAGATGGCCATCCTTGGAGGGGTGCCTTGTCTGGTTTGGAACGGTGACTTTGCGTTCCCTACCAGGAAACTTCCCAACGGACTGGGGAAGATGGCGAGACCTGGGCGGAGTTGGCTACTCCAAGGTGCGGTGGTGGCGAGGGCGAATGCATTCACGTCTTGTCCGAAGAGGATGTCCACCTCCATCAATTCCTCTTTGTTCCGCGGCGGCATGTTCAGTAGTTCTGGATGCTGATTCCGGATCCGATCCCACTCTTCCCCGGTGAAAGGGGCCTCAAGGGTGAGTGGTGGACAAACTTCCCCTTTGGGAACCCAGGCTTCCAGGCTGAACTCAAATCCGCTGGGTGCGCGGACGTTCAGCCCCACCTTCCTCATCCGCATCTGGCGTCGCTCTTTGTGTCCGAAGACTCCAGTGTTGATCTCTTGTTTGTCCAGTGTTTTCAGTCCCAACCATTCCACGGCGTGGTTGGACACCGCCGTCATCTGTGAACCGGAGTCCAGGATGCACGCTACGTCTGCCGATGCTTCCCAATCTTCGGAGTGAAGCCGTGCTGGGAAGGTAAGCATGATGGGCCCTGGGTCAGGGTGTCCTCCTCCTGACGCCATCATGCTGGCCGTCTTTCTTTCCTTGCTCCTCTTCCTGATCGATCCCTCCTTGTGTGCACTCCCCTCCCTGGATCTAGATCTGTGAAGTGGGGTCACCGGCCGCCGTTGGACTGATGAGCGGGTTGTCCTCTCTTCTCCCCTGCTGCTCTGTCTGGATCGATTGTTTGATCGTCCCGGACTTCTGCTGTTGTTCCTTGACCTTGTCGTCCCTTGTTTGCGAGTGGGAGATAAGGTTCCTGCTCGAGAGGTGTTGCGAGGCGCAGGTGAACGACTCTGACGTCTTGCTCTGTTCCCCGTCTCGCGATCGCCACTGCGGTTGCGAGGCAGCGTGTAGCGAGGGGGGCTGTGCGACTGTCTGCGTTGTGGGCTTCTGCTCGTCCGTCGGGTACTGTCTTCCTGCCGGCGGCGAGAAAGTGAGTTTTGTCTGTGTTTGTCTGGAAAGGCGTCGTAGCAGATGGCTGAATGATGGTGTGGTTGGCAGCAGAACTGACAGTTGTACTGCGATCTGCAACTGCTCGCGTCATGTCCTTCTACTAGGCATTTGTAGCAGTGCCAAAATTTCGCCACTTGATCTTTCCTTTGTTTGGCAGTGGTGAAGCGATGGCAGTTGATCGGTTTGTGATTCCCTGAGCAGAAGGCACAGGCCAGGTCTCTCGATGGCAATGGTGTTGTGTTCGTCAGTGTGGTCATCTCCTTTTCCACTCCAGCAGAGAGGACGTTGGAGCGAGACTTGGTCGAGTGTGAGTGTTCTCTCAAAGTGTGTCTGCTGTCAGTTCGTCCGGCCCGCATCACCCTCTTTGACTGTAGCAGGTGGGCCTCTTCCTCGAGTAGAGGTATGAGGTGATTGATGCTGATGTCGTGTAGGTTGATGGACCGCAATTTGTGAAGGCATCGATTGTAGATGCTGGTGGGTAGTTTGCTCAAAACTGTCTGTGTGAGGTGGAGCAACTTCTCTTCTGGCAGTTGACATTGCACTCAGAGAAAGTAGAAGCTGGACCGAAGCTGGTCAAGGAAACTGTCCAAATTGTGGTCCGACACTGAGGGTAGCTGCTCGATGTCAGTCTTGGCTCATTGGATGAGAAGTGTTGGGTTCTCATAATCTCGTGTCAACAAGGTGAGGATGACGTCGAAGTTGCCGGGGTCCACCAGGTATCGTTGCACCTTCTTGAGTGGTTCCCCTTCCAAGCACTGTCCTAGGATCTGGATCCGCCGGTGGGGGTCCTCGGTGATCCGATGGATGAGATTGAGGAAGGAGGACTTCCAGGTGGGAAAATCCAAGGGGTCTCCCTTGAATCGAGGATACTCTATTGGCGGAAGTGTTTGTCTTAGCTGCTCTCGCTCTTGTTGGAGGGACAAGTGATGGAGGACCTGTTGACAGTACTGCAGTGATGCCGTCCCTATTCCTTGCATCGCTGGATTCGGACCCCACTGACCGGCTTGAGCTGGCATCGGTTGCCCGTGGGGTGGCGGCGGAGCGTAGTGCTGTTGCTGAGGGGCGTAATGCTGTTGGGCGTAGTACTGTGGTTGTGGGGCATAGTGCTGTGGCTGGGGGGTGTAGTGCTGTTGTGGTGGCGGTGGCGGGGGGTGCGCGCGAGGTGGAGGGGGTATGTCATAGGCCACTCGAACCCCATCCGGAACCCGTGGTGGTGCCCCGTCGAGTGGAACATGTGGTGGCGGGGCGTAATGATGGGGAGGAGGTCCTACGAGCCCTCCTCCTCCTTCTCCCACCGGGTGTCCGCTGGATGGAACTTGCATCGGAGGATACGGGGCCATCCCAGTTCTGGTTTCCGGGCACTGTGGAAGTCCGTGTCCTGTCCCTGGCCCTACGTCCAGTGTTGACAGCTGTGTCGGAGAAGCCATCTGGGTTCCTTGAGGCGGATGCTGCTCTCCTCCTTCTCGCGCAACCTCCGTTGGTGGTCCAGGGGGTACTGGGGGGCAAAACGATGGTGGAGGCGGACGAGTTGTCTGTACCCAGGCAGCCACAGCTCTTGGGTCACCATTGAACTGGTAGTGGTGTGCCTCTCCTTGAGTGGGTTGGTCTCTGGGGGGTAAGTCTTCCAGAGGAGGTTGGTAGACGCTGTCTTCCACTGTTCCTCTCTCTCTCTCTGGAGCCTGGTCTGGCTGCTCTTGTTGTTCTGGGCATCCTGGACCCACTAAAACGTGGAACTGTCGCCCGATCCCTTTCTTCCTTAGTCGCGATGTTTCTCCAGGCGGTGCCGAGTGTGAACGAGGAGGTAGAGTTCTTGCTGACGTCCCTTTCCGTTCGCCTGATGGTCGTGCTGACCATAATGCTCCGCTCTGGACAGGGTCCCCTGATCCCATGTTCCTTGCATGAGCATCAGGACGGCGCAGATGTTGGTCGGTTTCGATTGTGGTGATGTTCTGTGTCTGTTGGGTGTCGCGGAGTTCCCCGTAGTCTGGATGCAGGAAGACGAGATCGGTCGGATTGGCAATGGCGACCACGTTTGATGGATGGAGTTGGAGAGACTTGGCTCTTAGTGTGCGTGGGTCTCTCGTGAGGTACCTCGATGTCGTTCCTGGGCGGGCCACGATGGGGGGCATCGTCGTGGAGCCTTGATGAATGTAGGCTCGAGGGTGACGAGACTGTGCGGTGTACGTGCCGTCGTCCGTGGGTCGAGGTGCTTCTAGATCCAACATTGCTGCAGTGGTTGACTTGGCGTGAGTGGTGGTGGCCTTGTCCGCTAGAGTGAGGACTTCTTGTCTGCAGCATAAGAGTTGAAGCCACCATTTCTTGAAACCAGGGCATCGATGGTCGTTGGCATCGAGCAGGTCTAGATGCGCTTGAGCTAGGGCTAGACACTCGGAGAGCCACGTCACGTTTCTATAGAGGCGGTGTTGTGGTGCCTCCGCGGCTGTCGGTGTCTTGACCTCATGTTCGATTTGGTAATGTGGTGGCTCGCGGTCCGGGTCGTGGTAGCGTTGTTCAGGCATTGTGGCTGGGCTCCGAGGAAGCGGTCCAATGCAGCAAGCGTGGCAGCGGAAGGCATCCTGGGAGGTGTCCAAGTCGTAGTCGATGGGAACAAAGGGTGGTGGCGCTTGGTTGTCCTGGAGCTTGCGGAGGGCACACGTCTCGCGGTAGAGGGCATCGCAGATGGCAAAGGTGGCGATCTTCCATTCGTCCCCCTTCTCTGCGAGGAGCGCTGCCACGTTCTTGGGGTGGAAAACGCCCTGAAGGAACAGTTGCTCCACGATGTTGAGCGGAGTAGTGTCCTCCGCCGGGCTGCATCCGTGGCAGTCATAGCTTGCCGAGCTGGTCTTGAGAAGCTTCTGGCAAATCGGCATTGTCAACTCCGCCTCGTCTGGTCCTAGGAGTTGATCCAGGTTGCCGCGGGAGCAGTAGAGGCAGTAGTGTTGCTGACACTTGTTGCAGTCGATCTTCTCAAAGGCCTCAAAGAGGATCTTGCAGGCGGAGCAGCGAAAGATGGGTTGAGCAGCCATGGTGATATTCTCTGATGCCTGTCTGTCTGGGAGAATGGATCCGAGGAGACCGTCAACCATCCTGTCTGCTAGCTATAATGGGATTTAGCTTGTTTAGACAAGAGAGAATGTTGCGCGGAAATCCCGATTAAAAAAAAGGTGATTGAAGTCGCGGGTCGGAAGATCTCCAGGTCACGCGATTCTTCCGTCACATCGATCAGGACTCGGGAAAGTACACGGTACTATCGCGGTAGATAAGGAGGGTGAGAAGGTGATATGGTTGATTGGTCGGACATCAGTGTCCTGGGGATGGGAGGTGCATCGTGGGAAGGGATCGTGTCCGTCCAGGGTGACTTCTTCGATTCTCTCTGTCAGCATGGGAGGCTCGGTGTGTGGCGCCTCCGATCAGGTGTCGAGCACAGCCCCGTGTTCCTCTTCCCCGCGGGTAGGCTACCGAGGACAGTTTGCCTCGAGGCTCTGAGTGTCGGGAGCGATTCGATTCTTCTGGTGTCTTCAGCAGCTTGTCTACATCTGGCAGTCCATTGACTATAGCCGCCAGTGATTGTACTTGCTTGTACGTGTCTTGCAGTGCAGGGCTGATCCGATGCAATCTTCTGAGACTCTCAAATGCAGCGTCAAGTCGCTCGGCCTGCTTGTGATTTATCACGTAACCGTCGCTTGGAATTCTGCCGGATCTCTCCTTCTCAGCTTCCGCATCCGCCAGCTGTCGTCGGAGGTCTCTACAGGTCTTTTCCAATGTTTCCACCTTTTCCAAGAGCTCCTGTTCTTTTCTTGTTTGATTGTTTCCGTGGTTGGGTGATCTTTGAGGAGACATTCTGTTTTCCTCCGTCTGGTCGTTGCCTCTCCTCAGCAGGTCAAGGAGGTCTCGTCCTTTCCGCCTGGATCCGGACTGATCCTGACTCTCCAGGGCTGCGGGCTTGTTGGTGGGGGACGCGTGTCTCCCGCTCGACCCATTACTCGTTCCGTCTTCCTCGTGGAATGACCCAATGTCAATGTCGTCTCCTGTCGGCGACGGGAGGGACTGGGTGGACATGTCTCCAGGAGGATGTGCAGGTTGACGCGAAGAGCCAGCGATCTTCGACGAGGGCTGCTGAAGCATGTTTGTCGACGACTGTGGAGGGGACGAGTCGATGCAGTATCGGTGGGATGCAAGTTGAGCGCGATGGGGTGGGGGTGGGGGGTGGTGTGCAGTCTCTTAAGAGAGAATGACTGAAACTGTCAAAATAGCCTGATGGGTACCCCCGATCCTCCCCCCCACGGGGGTGTGGCCATGGAGTGTGTTGGGGAAAGGGGTGGGCCCTAAGTATGCGGAGTCCGCAGCAGGTTTAGAGGGGGGCCTGTCCGTGGAGCGCTGGTGGAGAACTTTGACATCATTTGTCTCCATTAAGCGCTGAAGAAGGCCTGTGCGTTGGTGCTTGAGGGCCACTTGTTGTGAGTGTGCGAGAAGATGTGGGGGGTGCTGACAGGGCGGAGTCATCCGTTGTCCGCACTGACTCTCCCTTAGGGGCCGCTGTTTCTGGGGGAGAGCGCAGGGAGTAGGGTGTGGTTGTAAGGAGGACCATTAATCTCCCATTGTTTGCGCTCTCTGGGGGCCGCTTTTTCAGAGCTTGCGCCAAAAAACGTAGGCCCGTGGAGGGGGGAGTGGAGGGGGGAGCAATTAGTCCTCCCTCTCTTCTTGCCGCCCTTCTTGCGAAGACTGGGGGAGCAGGTTCTTGCTGGCCGGAGCGGGGGTGTTTTGCAGGGGAGGTGTGTGTGGCATGTGTGGTGCTCTGGGGGTGGAGTGTGCAGTGAAGGGGTGCCTGCGGAGGGCTGTTTTTCGCCCAGTGACAAATAGTAGGCGGAGGCTTGTGTAGGTGGCAAATTGGCGCGGTGGTTTTAGCCAATTCTTGCTAGCTGAAGTCTGCCGCCATGCACTCCACAAACTATTTGAAACAGTCGCAATACAGCACTCCAAGGGCTCTTGATGAGTTTTCGTTCTTGCAGCAGTGTGGTTGGTTTTTGTAGCGGATGATTTATCGTCCGCTCTACTCAAATCAGCCGCAAGTTTGGCTGCTAAGTGGATTCGTAGTAGTCCGCGCTCATCGAGGTCAGCCGCCATTGGCTGCAAGGCGGACTCGGAGTAGTCTGCACTCGACGAAATCAGCCGCCTAGTCGGCTGCTAAGCAGACTCCTCTTAGTCTGCACTCGTTCAGTCAGCCGCCAGTTTGGCTGCAAGGCGGGCTCCTAACGGCCCGCACTGATGAGATCAGCCGCGTAGTCGGCTGCTAAGCAGACTCCTAGTAGTCTGCGCTCGTCCAGTCAGCCGCCAGTTTGGCTGCAAGGCAGGCTCCTAATGGCCCGCACTGACGAGATCAGCCACGTAGTCGGCTGCTAAACAGGCTCCTAGTAGTCTGCGCTCATCCAGTCAGCCGCCAGTTTGGCTGCAAGGCGGGCTCCTAATGGCCCACACTGATGAGATCAGACACGTAGTTGGCTGCTAAACAGACTCCTAGTAGTCTGTGCTCGTCCAGTCAGCCGCCAGTTCGGCTGCAAGGCGGGCTCCTAATGGCCCGCACTGACGAGATCAGCCACCAATTTGGCTGCTAAGCAGACTCCTCGTAGTCTGCACTTGTCGAATCATCCCCTGGTGGAGTTTGACGGAGGCTGAGGATTTTGTGTTCCGTACTCCTTCCCGCGTTGATACCAGCCGCCTGGTAGGCTGGGCACTGTCATTTGCCTCCTAGTAGGCCTGCGCAGTCGCGAATTCTGTGCTTGTCAGCTCAGAGTCCCGTAAGACAAATTCGCTCTCCTCTGCATCCTTCTCCCATCCGTCGATGGCGCGAGGTGGCACAGGCGTTTTAGGCCTTGCAGAGTAACAAGGTGGGCCTACTGCCCGAAGAGAGTAAGAACGAGGGTGCTTTGCCAGCTCCCTCACGTGGCAGCCGCTCCCATGTCGGCTGGTCCCTGCCTTGAAACCTGCATCTCACCCGCTTCCTCAGCAATGCGGGAGAGGGTGGGCAGGGCATGCCCTTGCAGTCGTTCCGCCTCCCCCCATAAGGGTGACGGATTGAGTAGCAAGAGGCCGAGTAGTTGTTGCCCACTGGCTCCTAATAGCTCTTAGACGGGGCTTTCTGCTGGCATCTGAGTTCACGGTTCAATCCGCAGTCGGAGTCCACAGAGGAAGGCTGCTGTGAAAGAAATGCTAAGTGCAGATGCGGCGTCATGGTCATCCTCAAGTCTGCAGTCGGAGTCCACAGAGGAAGGCTGCTAGAGATGAGGGGGGTTGACCCTTGAAGGTGGAGTCACGCTGTTTGCCAATTCCCACCCGCAGTCGGAGTCCACAGAGGAAGGCTGCTGGAGCGGGAGTGCAGGGACAGTCTGAACTCCTAGTGGCCGTAGGCCTATGCCTGCCAGTTCAGGCCGTCGTTGAGTGGCCGGAGGCCAGTGCCTGCCAAATCAGGCTGTCCTTGAGTGGCCGGAGGCCAGTGCCTTGTTCATGTTGCAGTTGAGGGCGATCCAGATGCCGCCAAGCTTGATGAACAAGGCCGAGTAGAAGTTGGCCAGAGGCCCGTGTCAACGCATTTCAGTAGCTGAAAAGCTGGGAGGAAATGTGTTGGCCGTTGATGATCATTGACACGTCATTCTGGGCAATCAGTTGATTGGCGGTGAATGAGTGGCGGTCAATGGGCATCTTGTGGAGGGCGGGGGCCTGGAAGCTGGAGCCGAAGCCGTAGGCAGAGGCCTTGAAGCTGCAGTCCTTGCAGATCTGCACCATTTAGAAGGCCGGCAAATCTTAGTTAGATGCCATATAACCGAAGTTCTTGAGACTTCTTCTTTTATCCGTCTTAGGATAATAGAAGCGTCGAATTTCTGCCAAATATTCCATTAAAGTTAAACTTTAATGTTCCCGTTTGGCGTTGACTTGAAAGGCAGGGCTGATTAGCTCCACTGACTGGGGCTGGGCGGAGGAGTTCTTGCCCTGCTTTCAGGCCAAAGACGGTGAAGTCTTTGAGGGCGCTTTTCGATGCCGCTCCATCCAAGGCCTCTAAGGAGGAGGCAGAGGGGTAGGATGAAGGTGTGCAATCGGGCTGTTCATCTATTTGCTGCCAATCTCATTAGCACAATCTTCCGATGTGCATTGGCAGAGGCAGGCACAGGGGAAGTAGGCCTTGGAGGTGTAGTGCTCATAGCCGGCGCCATCCTCGAAGAGGTCCTTCTGGCCGCAGGTGAGCAGGCTGAGGTTGTGGAAGACTGGGAGGCCGTAGAAGCAGCGGTGGAGGTAGTCCACTAGGCTGTGCTTGGCCAAGTAGTCGTCCGCGCAGAAAGCAGAGACCGCTCTTGAGTCATTTTGGCCCTTGTTGTTCGGCGTTGCTTTTCGGCATTTACTTGATCATAAAGATCCGTAAATGAAGCGATGTCGAATGACGGCAATTGACTCTGAAACTGGCCGGCTTTTCTTCAGCGATGCTCGAAAGTTTATAAATCCGCAAGGATTCATAAACATGCAGGCCGGCGAGGTCGCAGCAGGCAGCAGGGAGTTTTGAGAATTGTCAGAGATGGTCCCTAAACTCTAGCAGTATAAACGTTGCTTCGGCTGAATAGCTGGTCTGGCTGGCCGGCGTGGTTGCAGCAGAGGCCAGGAGTTTGAAAACTGACCAGAGCCAATTTTCGAACTTGGGCGGCGAATGTGCGGTTTGCTGATGGCTGCAGGCAATTTCAAGATCTGTCCAAGGATAATGAAATTGTCATCGACGATGCTTGCATAGATGGCATGAAAACAACTTTGCAGTTAGTTTTCGATGCCCAAGCAGGGGAGTTGCGTCCGTGCCAATGTTGATTGGAGCTGGCAGCGAAGATCTTTGACAATTGACAATGGCCAATTTCAAAGTCTGGCATCGAAGACTGGTCGACGCTGGTAGCTGTCAGCTGCAGAGAATATTCAAAATCCCTTTCAGGATGATGAAATTCTGAAGACGACGCTGATGACGTCAGCATGAAAAGAAACTTTTCAGTTAATTTTCAATGCTCTGATGCAAAGTCGAATGTCATCTCAATCGTCGGCGTTCAATGATTTCATAAAATCCGCAAGGATAGAATGAAATCATCAAAAGGAGATGCTGTTTGAAGAGAACTTTCCAGTTCGCTTCAAGACCCTTTGTGGCAGCAGATTATGGTAGCAAGTGTGCCGTGTGATGTCAGAGTTTCCTGGCTGCCACCCAAAAAAGGCAAAGACTGGAAACTTGGCACTGCAATGTTGCTGATGACGAATGGACATTGAAAAGAGACTTAAAAGTCAATTTTCAATTCCATGCAGCGTAGTCACAATTGCTGCCGCATAGAAGTTCACGAGGCCGGCTCTGGCTGAGTGAAGTTCCGGGGCTGCAGGGTGTCCTGTCTGGCAGCGAAGCAAAGTCCGGCATTGAAGGCTGGGCTCGATTCGCTGTCCTGGCTCTGTCGATCGGTGACTGGGGCCTTTGGCTCGATTGCTGCTGGTAGAAGGCGGCAAAGTCCAAAGGCCGGAAGTTGTTGTGGAAGTGGAAGTTGGCGGAAGCAGTGCCGGACATTGTAGTAGCATTGTAGAGGTGGTCGGTCGAGGTACAGATAAGCTAATCAGCTCTCGGCTTTACCAAACGCTGTGGTGTAATACAGCAGGAACTTGGCGAGATTCTCTTTCATTGTCACCGGAAGGGAAGGGAAGCAGAGCGGAAACAGGTTAGGGCATCTCGGGGAAAATATACAGACTGAACCCGGCCTCCCTTCTGCCCGCCTCATCGACATAGGCCGACGAAACCGGCTTGGGAAACGTCACAACAATTCTGCAACTTTTCAGCAATTTCTCGCGAGTTTTGGTAAATTTGATGATGCTCTTTCCAATGCAAAAAGAATTAGAAAGATTGAAGCTCCCTGTGACGAGCTAGAATCTTATCAAAATAAAGATCTAGCAATAACCCTCAAAACGTACACCCAGGTCAAAAAGAGGGGCTGGGCGCTGACGGTTTGCTTTGCTCCCTCGCGCCAGCCCAATTAATGTTACATCCACTCCAATTAAAATTTAAAGCAGTTTATGAGAATTTAGTGATAAATCCAAAACGTAGTGTTGCGTAGTAATAAAATAAAAACTAGCCAAAACTGGTAAAACTGAAAAATTGTTAGATCATCCAAAACCCGTCATAGCCATTGGGCTGGCGCGAACGGAGCGTTAGCGGAGTGTCAGTGCCCAGCCCCTCTTTTCGACCCAGGTGTACGTTTTCGGGGTTATTGCTAGATCTTAATTTTGATAAGGCTGCTGCTCGTCACAGAATGCTCCAATCGTTCTAATTCTTTTTCCATTGGAATGAGCAACATCGAATTGACTATAGTTTCTTTTTTGACTTTTGCAAAAAACAAATGTTTTTACAATGAAAATTGCAAAAAACCATTTGTCCGAACTCCTCCTTCTCCTTCTCCTTCTTCTCCTTCTGCTCCGCATCTATTCAATGGACGATAGTAGGTATTCATTTCTTCCCCCTTTCCCCCCTTCCCAAGTCCCTGGGACTCATGTATTTATTTATTCATAAGTCTTCAGTTGATCAAACAGGCATATGCACCAGTGGTGTAGTGGTCTAAGCGATTGGACAGTTGGGTAAAACTGGTAGGTTCGAATCCTTCTCAGACAATCAGTTCTTTTTGGAAATTTTATGTTGAGAAAACAACTGGTACCATCGGCAGGCCAAAATTAAAGCTCTTTTATGACATTAAGATTTCTCCCCAAAATCGATTGCCCTAAGTATAAATCATGAAAATTTCACAAAAATATGTTATTTTGCCAATAAATATGCATTGTATTTCTTGATTTTTAAATCGATATTTTCTTTTTGTTATATTTTTTTAAAAAGGTTTTTTTTTTATTTATTTTTTTTATCCAATAATATCTTAATATAAAATAATACATAACCAACAATAAAAAAATTTTCATTTATACATTTTATACTATAGTGGAATAAATTTCTGGTACCATCGGCAAGCCAAATGTGAATCTCTTTTCTCCCATAAAGTAAAAGTAAAAGTCATGAAAATTTCACAAAAAATGTTATGTTAGTTAGCCAATAAATTGCATGGTATTTTTAATTTTCCATTCTTTTCTTTTTGTTATAGTTTTTTAATAAGTTTATTTTTTATTTTTTTATTTTTCAAAAATTGTCAAATAATTTAAAATTGTATTTATACATTTTATACTATATTAAAAGTGGAAGAAATAACTGGTACCATCGGCAAGCCAAATGTGGTCTCTTTTCTCCAAATTTTGTAATTGCCTCGAGCAAAAGGTCAAGGAAATACATCTACTACTAGTGGAATCTGCTGCGTCATCTGCATTTTGTTTTTGGCGCGCATGGAAAGAGACACTGAACTGCGCGCCAAAAACAAAATGCAACTGTCCAAGCAGCAGATTCCACTAGTAGTAGATGTATTTCCTTGACTTTTTGCTCGAGGCAATTACAAAATTTGGAGAAAAGAGACCACATTTGGCTTGCCGATGGTACCAGTTATATTTCTTTTCGGGCCTACGAAGTTATTTGTCCAGTAAATGTGACACCTAATGTCTTAGCAAGTAAATTAGCTACTGCCTCAATGTGTGTTCTTTTGCAAGCCTAAACTTGTTGCAATATGCTAATTGGAATGATTACTTGGGAAAATTTCTAGGAGGGGATATTTAATTTTATTTGGTACATCCTCTTTAATTGGTCCGTAAGCAACTCATCTTCTCAGGATAAAAAAACCTGCAGTACCAAAAATACCAATCATCACATCATGATTCAACGCGCTAAATTTTGCAGACGAATATCTTTATTTCGGCTAGCTGAAATGCAAAGAGTGAAAAGTAACTGGGAAACATTGAAACTAAGCCAATTGAATAGTAACCTGTGAGCAGAGCTGGAAGAGAATATTATCACAGTCGTTTCGTTACTGAATGTCCGCAAGACCTCTCGCGACTGAAAGAAAATCAGTAATAGCTACTTTGGTGGAGTTATTGCACCAGCTCAGGCCCACTCACACCAGCCACTCAAAGCTTTGCAATGCGACTCTTTTTACTCCCTCTCCTTTTCTCCGCTTGGAGTAGAAGGCAGTGTCTTGCTTGTTTCCACGGCCAGAATGACTTTGAGGAGTTTGCTTTTGAAGTGGAGGAAAGTCTTGGTAAACCTTCCTTTTCCTCCTCATTTTTTTGCCGCTGAGAATAGAAAATACTTGTAAAGGTGACTCCTCGGAGGAAGATACTTCTGGTTCTGGTGAAGCCTCGCCCGAACTCATCGGTCACTTTCCTTTGTCTTTCACTCAAAAACGTGAGAAGGTTGCAGGCAGTCCCGCGGACACGCTTATCTACGAAGCCGAAGGGGAAGAGGATGGTAGAATAATTGCAGGATCATTTGCCAGCCTTGCAATGGATTTTTGCAGACAATGCTGGCTTGGCTGTCTTGGCGGAATCCAGTAGAGCATAATTCTTGGCCTGTAGTAGGGATGAGTGTAGGACACATGAGTGTGGCATGGCAGGTGCAGACGCAGTGGAGGCCTGCATGAAGCTCTTCAGCATCCTGGACATCTACGACCTGGCTGCCATCAGCCCGGAAAACTACGCCTGTCTCCCACCTCCCTGCATTCAAGTTTCTCACTCAACCACCTACCTAATAGAACCAAAGCCCCTTGCTAGGCCTACGCTGACATCAGAGCTCGCATGCCCAGCTCCATGAAGCCGTTGGTGGGCACCTTTCGTCCAAGTGAACAGGCTCAGTGCCTTGGTCGAGTCTTCAACGACGTGAGTAGTCCAAACCCTGTCCCAATTTATGGCATCTTGGAACTCATGCAAATTAGATCCCATGCGAAAAGCAGCGTCAATACGGGCCGCCCTACTTGGAGCTCATCCCTGTCATGCCCTTGGAAGCGTGGAACTCGGTGGAGAGGCGGACGATGGAGTGCCTTCCTTGGCAGAGCATTGTGGCCAACTTGGACCCCTCAGTCTGGGGCGTGGTCCCGGTTTTCTGGCCTTTATCAATCATCTCTTCATCCTATCTTTCCCAGCCTCACTGCAGCCAGAAGCCATGAACAAGTTCCCGAACGAGTTCTGGGAAAACGTGCCGCCCCAAGTGCTCTGGGCCATTCCAGCCAGCACCTGGTGCCTCCTCCAAGCACACCCCTTTCAAGTCCCACTCCAGTCCCCTTCTCACCAAACACTGCAAATGTGAAGCGGGCAGGTGATCCGGCCGCAGTTTATTAGTCTGCTGCCGTGGGAGGCGATAGCGGGCTGCCAGCAGGACTCCCGCATCCTCAACGCCCTGCAGACGGATAAACTACAGCGCCTGCCCTGGGAGCAGATGATGCCGCTCCTTCCACCCGCCGCCTTCACCAGCCTCAATCCAACCGTCTCTTACACCCCCTGCCTCCTTCCCTCAGCCAGTTGACGGCTGCAGACAACCTGGGCCATCCCGGCGGCCCCCTGGCGTCAGGTGAGCGTGGCTCAGGCCAGTGCCATGCCGCCTGGCTATTTCAGTCGACTGCCCAGAGCCTCGCATCTCAAAATACCTCTCCAAGTTGTATCTCTGGTCAGAATTTGTGAAAATGAGGATAATTAAGATTGAAGGTTTACAAAAGCCTGCCAAGAGCACACTTGGCTGCCATGGACCCAGGCCGGCTGCGTGTAGCCACAAAAGGAGCTCTTCCTTGATAATTGTCTATTTACACTTGCGTTAATCTTTTTCCGTTTTGTGGCGACGGATGAATTGCAAAAATATGATTAGCGCGGAGGAAAGGACAGAGCATTGGGTAGGCACCCCACCCCATGCGTTGGGGAGGAGAAGAGGGACATAAACGGAACGGGTTTGTGGGGAGCTGGGGGTGTCCAGTGTCAGCGAGCAATGAGGCTGTCATGCCGACGCCTGCCCCTCAACGCAGTGCATCAATTCCTCGCCTTTACATCCACACCAATCGCCTCTCTTCCTCCTCTCCGACTGAGCAGAAGGAGGGATGAAGTCAGTCCTCCTCCTCTCCGTCCTCCTCTGCGCCACCTGTTTCGGCCAAGGCCCGCAGAAGTTCTCCGGCAACACGAGCTTCATCGTCAGCGAGTACAGCCAGGAGAGCCCCGAGGAAGACTACACCGATGACCAAAACGCTCCTGAGCCGCCTGGTCACTGATTGAAGGCCAGTTGGCTTAGTGCCGCGAATATAGGATGGGTGTTTGAGAGGCGTACACGGACGGGGACTACAATCCGGCCAATTACGGGGGAGCGGGGGAAGAAGAAGAGGATTATTACGGGAGCGAGGAGGAAGAGGAGGCCCCAGCCCTCGGCCCCGACGAGCAGGCCACCGTGGAGGCCTCCCGCATCATTCTCACGTTCCCTTCACACCCGAGGAGTGCGGGCGCCGGGGACGACGATGCCTCCTCCCGCGGCGCTGACGGGGCAGTGAGGGGGCGCTGACGATCATGTCCACCCAGCCCATCCCTGCTCGGGGGCCGGTCTGCGGTGTGTCTACCACCACCAGACTCTTTCTTCTATCGACACAGAGGGGGACAGGCCAGAGAGGCGGCCAGCGAGGGGAGAAAGGGGGCGGGGGGGCGCGGGGGCTGTCTCGGAGCGGCGCAGGAGGAACGTCGCCCGCAGCTCCCGACCTCTCAGCGCTCGCTGGCTGAAGCCAAACCACCTCACCCTACCCCGACTGCTGGAAAGCTAGAGAAAGAAGCAACAAATATCCACTGAAACTGAAGCTCAACTGAACAGCATAAGCACCTACAGAGAGCACGAGCAAGAGAAGCTACTAAGCGAAGAAAGCGAACGCAGAAAAGAGCAACAGCAAATAAGAGGAAAGAAGAGACAAGCAATCAAAGCTAGAGCTAGATACGTAAACAGAGCAGCAGAATACCGCCCAAGATGCGCAAAAGAGAGAGCAGAGGAAGCGACAAAAAAAAATAAAGGAGCCTAGAGAAGGAAGATGAAGAGCTATCGCGCCTTGCAGCCCCAGCCCAGAGAGTAGAACTAGTCGCGCCTGCAGTCCCCAGCCCAGAGAGAGAGAAAGAGAAATAGCAAGAAAGAAGCCAAATTGAATGAGAACAGCAAAAATCTGAAAAATAGAATATGAGAAATAAGAGAAAAATAAGCTACCCCCGCATATCCTCCGCTGCAAAGAGAGTGATCCCCAGAAGAATTCATCACTTGCATCCGCGAGATATTCATTGTTGTCATAGAGTAGCCACTCGCTCATCTAACTCCTCCACTGCTAACTCCTCTCTCCCACTCCTCCCAGCCTCCACTCAGTCACAATAGATAAGAGCTATCCCGTCCCACCACCGCAAGAGCAAATCCAACAAAGAACAACCACTCGCGCTCCTCTCCCACCACATCATCACCGCCCCCATACTACTCTTTCCAGAGCTCTTTCTCTAAGATAGAGAACTCCGCGCCCACTCCCAAAATCACGCACTCCATACACTCTTCGCACTCCACAACGCACTCACTCTATACCAATCGATCAAAAATCAAAATACGTCTAAGATACACCGCTCTATTGCAAAGACTACACATAAAGCCAGAGAGCCTAAAACAGCTTCTCCACCGCTCCCATCCTCCAGCCAGCAAAAGATCAAGTAAACTCTAAACCGAAGCCTCCAAGAGATATCCGCAACCCCCCCCCAAACCAAACCCCACGCGATAAAACTCAAACTCCAGATAAGCCCTTCCGCAGTACACAATCCATCTCTTCTCCAGCTCTTCCCATCACAGAATACACCAGTATATAAAAAAAGAGCTTATCCACGCTTAAGCTAGCAACCAAACCAGCTCCACTCCACCGCCCCTTCACGCAAGCTCTCCCATTCTTACAGAATCCTCCAGCGATAGAGTCGTCAAGAAGTTAAAATACACAGATACCGCTATCCACGTCCATCCGCCCCCATCCGAGCAGCTCCTCTCTCCATGCAAGAGCTATTCTCCCTTTCTTCTTCTTCCGAAGCCAAGATAAAGATTACAAAAGCCAGCTCCCCTTTCCCCTCAGTCCCTCCATTCCTCCTCCCAAGAAGCACGATCTCAGATATAGCGTCTAAAGAAGCTTTCCCAGAACTCCACCGAGATAATTTCTCCTTTCTCCCACCACCTCCGCTTCTCTCCCTCTCCCCGCTGCAGCTCCAGCAAAACCCACTCAGTTCCGCGCAGCACGCAAGTTCTCAACGATAAGACGTTTAGCGCTTTCGCCACAGCGCACGCCATCCGCCCAACTCCTCCAGCTTCCTCATTCCCGCCACCCTCCTCTCTAGACTCAAGCTCCCTTCAGCCATAGAGAGACATAAGTAGAGACGCGAGCTACACTCTAGACAGTAGAACCATCACACTCCCCAGAGCTCCACAGAATTCTATCACCCCTTTCTCAGAAACGACCTCTCAACGAAAGACCCCCCTCTCCAGCTAGAATCGAAGCCAGAGAGCGACATATCCAGCGCCCCTCCCGAGAAGATAGACGTAGCCTTTCTTTCAACAGCGTATAGACAGCGCGCCCAGCGCCTCGAAGCTCTTCTCACGCTCTTCCACTTCTTCTTACGTCCTCCGCAGCCGCTTCCCAGCCAGCCTTAAGCGAGCTGAAGAAGCACTCCTTCCAGTAGCAGAGATAGCCTCTAGACTCCGCGAGAGAGACAGAGCTCCCAACGAGAGCTCAAGTTTCCGAGAGAGTCTAGCCCAGAGAGCGAGTTCTTATCTCCCTTTCCCGCAGATTCTCTTCAGTCCTTACGCCTCTAAGCAATACATAGCGCAGCTCAGAAGAAGCGCGCAGCCTCCTACCCCATCCTCCGCGTCTCAAAGCCACACCAGTACGAGAGCAGAGCTCAGCTGATCCAAGATCTTCTTTTAGAAATTCCCACCAGCCCACCACTCGAATCCGAGAGCCTCACACCTATCTTTTCCCGAAGTAGCCATTAGCGTTAGCGAAGCTAACGACCCGAGAGAGCCCGACTAGACTCATCAGCCTCCTGCGTATCTCCTCCAGCCTCCTTCCTCTCTCTCTTCTCCACGCGCACTCCCCCGCTTCCCCGCTTCCGTCTTCAGCTACGAGCCCGCTAATCTCTCTCTCATAGAGAGCTCTCCCGAGCGACTAGCCGACTTCTTAGGATGAGCAAGAGCGCAGCAGACGAGCAGCGCCTACGTCCGCCCCGATCTATAGAGCAAGCGCTTCCATCTCGCTCCTCCACCCGACGCCTCATCCAGCTCCACTTCCAGCAGCGAGAGATAGAGAGACGCTCGAGCAGCGAGACGCACCTCTCCCTCTCGATCACTCAACCACGCGATCTCTACGTCTCCATCCCTCCAGATCTAGCATCCCTACTAGCAGTTCCAGCTCTCCGCTCTCTCAGCGATAGTCGAGCTCGAGCTCGCTCGCCAACAGCTCGAGCGCGATCCTCTTCCTCCCCAGCCCGCCTCTTCGACGCTCTAGAGCGCCACTTCTAGCTCTCATCTCCTCTCTACGCTTCTTCCCAGTCTCTAGATATACCTCCCCTCCAGACGTCCTCCTTCCCCAAATACCATAATGGGAGCAAGAGGGGTATGATGATGTGAGAGGTTGGCAGGCATCTGACGGGGGAGGACATAATCCGGATGAAGATGACGCCGTTCACCTGCCAGCCGCCGCAGGTCTGGCCGGAGTTCCCGCTCATCTACTCCAACATCCTCGCCGACCGCCTCGAGGGTTCCACTTCCCTTACTCCTTTCATGTCATTCGAAGTAGACATTGGATGGATGGCATCAGGGCCGCTGTACAAGCCGCAGGTGGAGGCCTGTGTTGCGGACGTCATCAGTCAAGTTTGCCGCCCTTGAGGCTGTAGTTTCTTGATGAATTGATTTATTTTCAGTTGCCCTGCTACAAAGTGCGTCAAATGGGCGCCGATTGGCTGGAGATAATTCCGCGTCTTTCCAAAGGTCTCTCACTCTGCCTTAGCTTGGCATCCCAGCGTGAAAGCATCATAGAAAGTTTGCAGTGAGCTGGATGGCAGTGAACCCGGCTCCGATTCAGTGCATCCCGTGGGAAGGGGTCATCAGCCACATGCCGGCGGAGAAGTGGGGCCAGGTGCCCTGTGAGGGTCTGGCCAAGTTCCCTGTCTTCTTCTGGCAGTCTTCGCCTCCGGAGACCTTCGCCTCCATCAAAGCTGAGGAGCTTGCCTGTCTTGGCCCCGATGCCTTCCAGGTTCACACCCACCCTTTTCATGTCAACCTCTCAACCAACCCCATTGATTTCAGCACATCCCACCGACAGCCACAGCTAGGATGGACTGGGGAAATATCACAGGGAACATGAGTGACTGCAAGGTTCCGCCTGGTGCTGAAGTGAGTGGGGAAGAGAATGAAAGAGGACTGCAGGTGTTCAACTCTATGAGCAGAGACCAGCTGCGAGGCATAGGCTGGGACAAGGTGATGCCGAGCCTGGCGCCAGACGTCCTGGCCTCCTGCTCCGTTCGCACCAGAAGATTCATCTCACCCCGAGGTTCCCCTACTCATCTCCTAGGATGAGACTGGAGAACGGAGCAAAGAATTGATAGGCTGGGAGAAGGCGACTCCGCTCCAGTTGCGCGCCATCTACCCCGCCATGCTCGCCAAACTCCCCATGCACAGTCTGAGAGCCATCTCTGTGGACACCTACAAACAGCTCGGCTTTGCATATCTACGAGGAATGCCGCACAAGGTTTTGTCGCCTGCACTTGTTTTAAGATATCAGTTTTCATTTTCAGAGGAGTTTTGAGTGTTTTAGAGAGCTATCTTTTCTAACATGGCAACGTGAATACCGAGGCAGAAGGGTTTTTTCCCTAGAAAATGCCAGAATTTGCTGGGCCGATTAATGGTTTCTAGTGCCTGTGGGGATCTCATTCCAATGGGAGCATAAAATTTGAATTGAACTTTTGTTATTATTTCTACCAAAGAATGAAGCGAAAAACCAAAAAATGGGCTTTCACCATAATTTAGAAAATTGGAACCCAAAAATCGAGCTGTCCGTTCAATTGTTATGTCAATTAAATGTGTAATAGATTATAGAAGCAAATATGATAATCGAGGTCTTGGGATAACATTGTTTGTTTTATTAATACTTTTTCTCGATGATAGAAGAGGCATGGATTTGGCAGGTGTTAGAGGTGGCGACAAATGGGGAAATATCCATGGGCCCAGTAGGAGGCGGTCCCAGTACAAACTGATTCCATTTTGGTTTGATTTTTTGTGCAAAATGCTTTACAGAATCTGCGTTAGCTTCTTCTCCTAACAAACATTTGACAAAAACTTTCTCATCCAATCTAGCGCATGGCGCAAAAGCTCTAATTTGTTACAATGCTCACTCCGCCACAACTGCTAGTGAAAATAGAAGCCAATCAATACAAATCGGTATCAGCGACGGAATAGCAAGATCACTAAGCTGCAAAGGCAGCAGTGCTAGGTGGAGAGAAGTGAGAGAAATGCCGAGGAAGAACTGGTTGAGCAGGAACTGAGGGCAGGTACTCTGCGGCACTGAAGATGGGATGGGAGGCGGTGTCAGAGTCCGAATAGGTCAGCAGAAGAATCGATGCTGGGCTCGAAGAGGCCGCCCTGCTCCATCGTCTCCAAATCGTAGCTCATCCCTGTCTTTATCGTACGCTCGAAACCACCCAACTCCACCTCACAATTGCCACGTTCTTATCAAGTGTGATCTTTAGATGAAGATGAAGCATAATAAGTTCATAGAGTTCAATTGAGGACAATGAAGGTACCCTGGACTCGGGGAGAAGCTGAGGCTGAGGGGAGGGTGCTGGTAGGTGAGGTGGTGGCATGAGGTGCGTTGGGGGCTGAGCCAGGGGTCCGGGGGCAGAGGCGGCGGGCAGGAGGTGTGGCGGGGGAGCAGCAGCAGTGGCCGCTCGTCGCTTGGCCGCTATGTGCCGCAAGATTCGACTCTTCGCATCCCCCTTCAATCACCCTCCTCATCTTCAAGCACACAGCCAAAAAACTATGAGGAGACCAGGATAGGTAGAGGCGGAGGACGCGGGGAGAGGTTGCGCCCACTAGAGCCGCTGGAGCTGGCAGGGCTGGTCTGAGCGGGGGCGGCGGGTGTAGTGGGCAGGCTGGGTGCGGAGGCGGCGAGGGGAATGCCCTTGGAGGGCCGGAGGATGGAAGTGGGGGTGCGGCTGGGGGGGATGGGGATGCGTTTGGCGGGCAGCTGGCGACTGAGGACCTGGTGCTGGATGGAGTTGTTGTTGGGCTTGGCCTGGGCGGTGCTGGTGCTCTTTTGGAGGCTCGGTTTCCGGCGACCCTGGTTCTGAAGCTTCTGCTTCTGCTGGAGGTCGAACATTTTTTTGGCCGCCTCTTCGTTGAGCGGCGGGGCACGGTGGGGCTTCTGGGTTGCTTTTTTAGTCTGCGTCTTCATGGGGGACTGCTTGCTGGCTGAGGGTGAGAAGAGGGGCGGTTTGGTGGATGAGCTGGGGCTGGACATGGGGGCTGAGGTGGAGGCAGGTGTGGTAAGAGGGGTGGCAGCAGGGGTGGAGAGAGGGGTGGAAGGGCTGATGATGGTGGTGGAGCTCTCTTGGGAGGCAGAAGCGGAGGCGGAGGGAGGTCGAGAGCGGCCTCCGGTCAGCCGCTCTTCCTTTGCTTCTTCCGATTTTGGCGTCGATTCGGAGACCGGCTTCTCGCTGGCGGTTTCCAGCTTTTCTTCTTTAGCCTTCTCAGGGGCTGCTGAAGGGACTTGCACCGTCGTTTTGCCCTCACTCTTATGCTCCGGCGGCTTTGTGGGTTTTGAGGCGGGTGGTGAAGCTTTCTGAGAGTCTTTCTGCGTATCCTGAGGCAGAGGTAGAGCGGGTGGGGGTTGAGTAGGAGATGGAGTGTGTGTAGGAGAGAAGGTGGTGGAGGCACCGATGGCGTCGAGTGCATCGAGGAATGCGGCGCTGCCAGTTTTAGCCTCCCGGTTGCCTTCATCCGAGTTGCTGGAGTTGCTGCTGCCGCGTCTTTCCGCATTCTTTCCGCCGCTCCGCCCCTCCGCATCAGAGCAGGCGCTGCTTGCACGTCCTTTGCAAGGGAAGGCTTTGCTGCAGCTGGCCGGAAGGCTTTTGCTCATTTTCGTCGAAGTGGGAGCTTGAGATTTTGTTGGCTTTTTGGCACCCAGGAGAGAGTCCTTGCTGTGCAGAGGCTTTGGCTTCGCTTCCACCTTCTCATCCTGCCTTGGCCGCTTGTCCCTTTCTTCCTCCGGCTGCTTCCTCTTGAGCGCCTTGAACTCCAGGGGCTGAGGCATTGGCAGGGTAGCAGCTGGAGGCTTGGCAGTGGAAGGTTGGGGCTGAGAGGGAGCAGGGGCTGGAGTAGGCTTGGGCAAGGCGACGGTTGGGGTGGATAGCTGGAGGCTGATCTCGTCGGCGTCGTCGTCGAAGTCGGGGTCGGTGGGGAGGAAATCGAGGGGGGCCGGGTGCTTGGCGGGGCTGGGCGAACCGGGCGCCTCCTGGTTGGAGTCTGCCTCCGCTCCCCCCGCCTGCAAACGGCCATTATACTACGTGGAACATAAGATGAAGAGAGGAGGGGACGTTAGGCGACTGCGGGAGACAGTTGGGAGCGGGGACGGGTGTGCAGAGGCTGTGGGCATCCTCCTGCTGCTGGGCGTTGGGCTGGGTAGGAGGTGGAGGGAGGGGAAGAGCGGGGGAGGAGGGAGGCGGCCAGACGGCATCCGAGCGCCAGTACTCCTCCAGCTCCTTCACCAGCGGACGGCCTAGGCAGCTCGGGTACGGGCACTGACAAACGCATGTCTTTGCTTTCCGCTTCTCTGGTTGAATAGGTGGAACCTTTTTGGTGGAGCAGAGGAGGATGGCCTTGCGACGACTGAAGTGGTAGAATCGGACGTGGCCTTGTCGGCACAGCGGGCAGGGGAACGGCTCATTCTGTCATTTCATTTTCCTTTCACTCTCATCAGACTAATGTGCAAGAGATGCCATGCAGAAGGAGGTGGGAGTGGGGACTGGGGGAGGATATAGTGATTGGGTGAGGTGGATACCCCACCAGCCCAAGTGAATTTAGGGGGAGGGAGGCGCTCAAACGGCAGTGGCTGGAGAGCCCTGCGCCTGCCGAGGGGGTGGCGGTGAGGTGCAATGGCAGGCTGTTTGAGGCGGGAGGGTAAGCATACGCTGGGTGGAGGGAGGCCCATCTTTTGGTTGAGGAGGCAGCGGAATAGAGCGGAGGTCGCCTCGTCAGCCGCACTCAGCCGCGGCCCTGCCTAAAATCCGCCCGCCAACCTTTCCGCTTTCTACCCCGCCCATACACCCGCGCACAGCCCAGGAGGAGGAGGAGGCCTTACCCTGCCCAGCTGAAGCAGACCGCCTTTGCCGCAATCCATTGGATCTGGTAGGCTGCTGCATCAGCTGGGCCAGAAGCAATTCACAGCAGACAGTTAAATGACGCGAAAATCAAGCGCTCAATTCCTTCACGTTTTTAATTTTTGACTCTTTACCTAAATTGCACAAGCACAAGAGGAGGAATTGAGTGCGCGGGAAGAGATAGCGCGGATATTTGCGATACCTTAGGCTGGTAGCTGCCTCGACTGGTGCCTTGACCGCTGCTGGAGCACTCTCCCATCCTTCTCCCGTCTGCTCTAATTCATGTTCAATAAAGCTCTGAAGATGTCCACACTCTTGTCAATGTTCCGATAGAAAAGCCTAAATTTGGATGGGGAGCAGAATAAAGCGCAGTAAATAGGATGGGAAACAGCTGGGAAACGCAAGCGCGACGTAGAGGCGTAGTGTGCTGAAATAGCGGGGGCCTTGCGCAGGAGAAGCCAAGGCCCTGAACAGTCAGGCCACTCCTGGCGCGCTCATGAACCTCTGCCACTCTTTGCGCGAGCTTCTACGCATCTGCTTCCTTCACTCACTCCAGCCCTTGTGCAGTTTGCGTTCGATTGTGAAACCGCAGCAGCCCTTTCTAGTGCCGTTGGTCGCCTCTAGAATGGCTGGAAGCGGATGCAAGGAAGAGACGGGGCTGTGGTCGGAGAGTCTGGGCCCGGACAAGGCCGCGGCCCTGGCGGACATCTGGCAGAGTGTCAAGGCCGCCTCCCAAGGCCGCCCTCCCGCGTAGCCCTCAAACTACTTCCCCACTCCTCCAAATCCAACATATCTGGTACCATCGGCAGGCCAAATGTGGGCCTCTTTTCTCCAAAATTTGGAATTGCCTCGAGTAAAAAGTCAAGGAAATACAATTTCTACTAGTGGAATCTGCTGCTTGGTCAGTTGCATTTTGTTTTTGGCGCGCAGTTCAGTGTCTCTTTCCATGCGCGCCCAAAAACAAAATGCAGATGACGCAGCAGATTCCACTAGTAGAAATTGTATTTCCTTGACTTTTTACTCGAGGCAATTCCAAATTTTGGAGAAAAGAGGCCCACATTTGGCCTGCCGATGGTACCAGATATTTCTCCCACTTTTAATATAGTATAAAATGTAAAAGTAAAATTTGATATTGTTGGCTATATATTTAGTTAAGATTTTATTAGATAAATCAAAAAGTGAATAAAAAAACTTATTTGAAAAATATAACGAAAAGGAACAATTCGAAAATGAAAAATATTATGGAAATTCATTGGAAAATTAACATATTTTTGAGAATTTTTCTTGTCTTAAACTCAGGGGAATCGATTTTTGGGAACAAGGAGTATTATTTTTGGTCTGCCGATGGTACCACATATTTCTCCCACTTTTAAGATAAAAAATTAAAAGAATAAAATAAAAGGATCGAAGAAGGTTTGAACCTGGTCACCTCTGAATCGAGTCAAATAGACAAGCCACTTGACCACACAGCCGCACAACTTCCTTTGTAGACTTAGACCATATTAATTGCTCAGAATTACCATTGAACCTTGCCAATTGATGCCTTAAGTACAGGCCGATTGAATACCTACTATCGTCCATTGAATAGATGCGGAGAAGGAGAAGAAGAAGAAGAAGGAGAAGAAGAAGGAGTTCGGACAAATGGTTTTGAGTGATTTTCTAATGATTGCTGCAAGTTTTGGGCGATTTCTCGCGAGTTTTGGACAATTCGATGATGCTCTTTCCAATGCAAAAAGAATCAGAACGATTGGATTCTTCTGTGAGGAGCAGGAGCCTTATCAATTTTAAGATCTAGCAATAACCCCGAAAACGTACACCTGGGTCGAAAAGAGGGGCTGGGCGCTGACGGTCGCGTTGCTCCCTCGCGCCAGCCCAATTCCGCCCCTTTGAGGCGTGATCGAGAAGAGCCGCGCGGCATCACGCGACGGCTGATGGCCCCGCATCTCCAGCAGCGCCTCAACGCCGTCGCTGCCGCTCGCAAAGACGCCCATCACATCCTCGCCCCGCCCCTGCCCAAGCGACTCAGCAAGGCCCCCGCCAAGCCATTCCGCTCCCGCCGCGCCTGTCCCCCAAGCTCACGCGAGGAGCAGCAGGCCGCCAGCAAGGCCGACGCCCACATGGAGGCCGCCATCTCCGCCGTCATCGGCGCCGCCAAGAGGAAACGCCCCGCTCCCCGCATGTCACTCCAGGCCACGGTCCCATTCTCATGAAATCGCACTGTGAAGCTGATGCTTTGTTTATTTCTCAAGGTCCGCTTCATCCGCGCCCAGCCCATGCTTCCAGTCTCCACCACCGGTTCTATTTCTTCTTGCTTGTGCTGTTTTTAAGTGGCGGTATTGAGCAGAGGAGCAGCGGATCCGCGTGATGAAGCTGATCCAACGACAGCGGCGAGCGCAGGCTGTGGACCCCAAAGCCTCCGCTGAAGTCATGCAGCGCTTATCTCCACCCATCTCTCCGCTTCCGCCTGGTTTGTGGCTTTCAAAAGCTTATTTGAAGGCTTCAATTTGGGCTAATCACCTCTTTCTCTTTAAAAACTGCCAGAAACCTGCGTAATTTCCACCCTGCCAATTTGACCAATAAGGGTAAACATAGTTTTCTGTCTGCACTAAGGTAAATAAACTTAAATTATTACTTAGTAATAACAATTTTTCCTAACTTACAAATATATTATGGGCACATATTATTTGTTAGAGCCCCAGCCGAAAACTCAGCGACGAGAGATTTCTGGGGAGACTTCGGTGTTGACGGAGGCCAATCATCCTGAACCGAGTTTCATTTTGGCTTTTCTCTTCCTTCATTGCACGAGGCTTTTGCAGCGCTTACGGGCACGGACGAGAGTTGCTACGAACAACGTCTCAAAAGCTTCTTTTCCCACTTCGGCGCATCTCAGAGTAGGCACTCTCTTTCATCATCACATTCCTCGAGATATGGCCACTTCAGACATTCCGCATGAATCCTCGGATGATGAATCCGGCGGCGAGCAGGAGGCATCGGTTAAATTCAGGATTGTTCAATTTATTTTTTCCGAATTAGGTTGTATGAAGTATCTTTCACAGAAATGTTCTTTAATGTACGAAAACGAAGCAAAAGTATATCGAGAGAAACTAGCTTTTAGAACCACGCTCAAGTGCTAAATAACATGGGAGGAGCGGACAATGTGCTGACAATCTCGGACGGGGAAACAGCCTGCTTCGATGTCAACGACAAGGTTGGCTGGCCTCAGTTTTTGGGTTGTGAAAATATTTATCCAATTGGAGGAAGACCAGCTGGACTCAGATGACGAAATTCTCTACAACGACGAAGAGAACCAGGAGCAAACAGAGGCTTCTTTCCCCTTTTTTACAAGCCTTATTTTATCTGGTTGCAGATGGGTGGGGGTGAGGCGAGCAGCTGCTACAGTAGCGCCAGCATTGTCATCCTCGAACAAAACGACACTATGGTCCCATTTTCTATCTTTTTCCTTATTTTATTGAATCTGCTTTCGGTAAAGGCCAAAATGGCTGAGCGAGAGGAGGTCGAACGGCAATCCCATGCAAATCCCGTTCAGGAAGAGGTGAAATTGATTTCGCATCAATCTTTTTGGTTCAATCAATATGTGTGTATGATGAAGGAGGAGAGTTCGGAAATGGGAAGCGTGAGCAGCAGCAGCAGTGTGGAGTTTCTAAGTGAGAATCACCTGGACAGCTTTTTCGATCTCTGACGCCTAATTGTGGTCTTATTCGGCATTGTTAATCCGAATTTATGGCTGAGTTTCTGGCGAAGCATTTGCCGCCATTTTCCGTTGCGCTAGGCAGGATATGGCTATTGTCTTTTTTACCAGAGTTTTTATTTGTACTCTATTTTCGCTAGCCGCTGTTGTGAAGATAATCAAGAATTCGCGTCCGTTACACATTACATCAACAGCTGGATGTAATTCAGTCGACATATTTATCAGAACAAAACTTAAGAGCTTAAGAGCACATGCTCTAATCTTAGCCTTCAGTATTCAGTGCCTTCATTACTTGGCTTTTGAGTGTACTAAAAGTTTTTCGTTGCTTACCAATTGGTGCCTACCACTGGCAGGGTACAGAAAAGCGAAACAACCTAGAGTTCTCCGTTTTGAACGCACTTTAGGACATGACGCAGAGGAGGAGGTAACAAGAATATCAGGGAAGGACGAGAGCAGAAAGCACTGGATCCCGAAAACAGACAACTCACGGCGCCCTTGGAACCAGGCTTCTCATGCCACACCTCTCATCACACACTTGACAACAGGAAAAGGAGGAGAGAGCCCAGCTAAAGGAACTGTAAAAGGTGGCTTTAGAATCTGGTCCTTGGAACTGTCCTTGGAACTCCGAGTAAAGTGTGAAGCATGGAGAGGTGTCAGGAGGTGGTGTGTAATGAGAAGTTGGTGGTGAAAGGGGGGCTGGGATCACCAGCGTTTCTTGTGCTCGTCCATGGACATCCCCCCGGGGCCCTGCAGCACCACCATCAGCAGACCACCGATCACCGACATCGTCTGCACACATCATCACCCTCATTAGGAGAAAGAGAAAGAAGAGAAGGAAAGGTACCTGGAAGAAGTCGTACTTCATGAAGTCGCGGTAGAAGCGGTCGGAAGGGATGTTCCACCAGGCGTTGAGCCAGACGTTGAGGGCGAAGAGCCAGACGGTGAGGGTGAGGGCGGAGAGCTTGGTCTTGTAGCCGATGGAGACGAGGACCATCAGCGCCCCGCCCACCAGCGTCTCCATCAGGCGGAAGAAGCTCAGCTCCAGGTGCATCAGCGACATGAACATGAACACCAGCAGCACTCGCCCGCCCAGCTGCATGAAGCTCTTGTTCTTGTTCTGATCTCCCACCTACAATCAACCTCTCTTCGCTTTCCTACCAGACTGAGGAAGCAGCGGTCTGGACCTGAGGGACGCCAGCGAAGAGACTGCGCTGTTCCTGCTGGGCTTCGGCGAGGATGAGGAGGAGGCCTCCACCGACTGCCACATTACGTCCCAGGAAGCGAAGGTCCCACAGGATGTGGTAGGCTATCGTCTGCATTACCACCACCAGCCCCAGAATTCCGCACGCCACGGGCACCTGGAATCAGCTCATTCATAGCTCAATATTCAACTAGGTTAAATAGGTTAGGAGGAACCTGTTTCCGGATCATGATCATGCCGCAGGGAATGAGCTGCCCGAAGAAGTTGAAGAGAACGAATAGCTGAGACAGGAACCAGCCGCAGTTCCAGCTCTGTGATGATAGGGCAATTGAGGGAGGGGAGAGAATGGTTGGGGTAATGAAAGCAACCTCATCCATAAAAGCACGCTGGTCCTCCCACTGGGAGAGCATGCGGAGGCCATCCTCGATGAAGGTTGAGATGAGGCAGAGGCGAGCAACGTGCGGCAGGATGTGCTTCGTGTTCCGCAGCACCTGCACACATCATTCACGGCTATGTTTATTTAGCCGCCACTTTTATCTTTACCCTGCTTTTTGCCTAATATATCAGCCTATACTAATTATTGTTCGCTTACTTATAGGTAGACTCCTCTTTAAAAATTTAAAGGTGGAATGATGAATGAATTGAGTAAGTTAATCCTCACCTCATCTGTGCCCAGTTCAAGCCGCTGAATGAAAGCGTGCATGCCTGGGCCAGAGGCAGGTCAAAGTGCACAGGTGTTGAGGGGGTTGCAAATAATGAGCGGGAGGAGGGAAAGGCTGCGGGAAGGCCTATGCTCTCCCTCTCTATGAGGTCGGCGGACAATGCAAGGAGGTAGGGCGGGGGAGGCGGGATGGGGGGAGAGTATGTGAGACGACAACTGGTCACGAAACACCTCTACACACCGACCCTTCCCTCCCTCTCTTCCTCCCCGGTCTGGACAGAGAGGTGTGGGGGTGAGGGTGAGGAAAGGGTGTTTGGGGGCTAACATCGTCGGCCATGTCCTCCAGGCGCCCCATCAGGTTCTGGCGGCCGGCCATGGCTGGTCGAGCTGCAAAAGCGCGCGCTCCCTTCCAACCGCCTCTGCCCTCTCTGCCGCCGCGCCCTCCAACTCCTTCAGCAGCCTCTTTGACACGCCAGCAGCCTCCTCTCCTCC
>JASANA010003087.1:0-16827 GCA_030248095.1 Ptycholaimellus sp. GST1_10
CGCTATAAATAAGAAAAGGGCCTGGCTGGGAAAAACCGAAGCATTGGCTTCGATCTAAGGGGGTCTTGCTGCTTCCAGCAAAGAAGCCCTCTAGCAAAATGTAGAAGCTGGCTAGAATTTCTTATCGAATAACGTTGTCTAATTCCCAGCATAGCTGTGATTTTAATATATAGCATAAAGTGGAAAAACGATCAATGCTTCGTTCTATAATACAAAGCTTATGTTCGGCTGTTGATAGACTAAAGGAATAAAGTTTCCACTCGTCTGTAAACAACTTCACTTAGCTAGGGGCGCCTTTTCACTAGAAATACGACACACTAGCAAACAAGGAGAAGGTCTAAAAAACGGCCAAAAACTGCTCGCTGTTTGAGGGGATCGGCAGTTGTGCTCAGTCTTCGCCATGACCTATTTTTGAGCGAATCTCTGACGCGTGACGCGTTCGGCCAGAGGAGTGCTCTGCTGACATCAGTCCACACAGCACTCACAACTCCGTTCCCAAGGCCTTTGTCCACCAGGAGCAAGCCAGGAGTGAGGGAGGTAAGAACGATTGGGTAACTCTCCCGACCAACCAATCCAATCTTCTGAGAGCAGGCAGAGAATGTGTGTGTGTGTCTGTGTGCGTCCGGGAGTGTTGGGGTCAGGGGTGGGGGCTGTGAATCGCTGCGGGACGCGGCGTAGGGAAGAAGGGAGCTACCGTAGGCGAGGCAGAGGCAGTGTGCGTAGGGAGGGAGGGCTTTCGAACAGAACGGGAGGGAAGGGGAGGGTGGGAGGGAGGGAGAATTATGTGCGCTCTCTACACACCAGCCCTCTGCCCTGCCCCACTGCTAGCCGCCTTTGCGCCAGATGCCCAATCACCTCCCATTCCCATCCCGCCGACCTGACCTCTGCTTATCTCTTTGCTCGCGCTGCTCTTGCTCAGTTTTTGGCGCTACTTTTGGCCCGTTCCCAGGCCAAGTGTGGAAGGAAAAGCAGAGAAGGAAAGCAGTAGAGAGTGTAGGATGCGGAAGGGTGGCGGGGGTTCTTCGCTGGAGCTGCGGAAGAGGTCCGCCAGTTCCGCGGCCGGCCCACAACCGCCCAAGCGCACTGCCCTCGCCTCCTTATCTGTACCAACCAACCTTTTCACCTCTTAGCATGCTTTTGTGATTTTGGCAGGTGGAAAGGCTGATGAATGGGAGGATGGAGGAGGAGGAGGAGAAGGTGGAGAAGGCAGAGAAAGCGGTGGTGGCAGTGGGGCCAAAGATGGGCGCCAATCTGCCCCCCATCAACGGCCTCCGCCATGCCAACGCTGCCAACCTAGCCAAGATTGAGCCTCTTCACGCCTTTGAAAGTCCTTTGCTTTCTGGTTCTTAAGCTGGGTCTGAGGAAATGAGATGATTGTAGAAGCAGTGTCCTTGTATCGCTACCTGGCCAATGAGGACTCGCGCCTCTTCCTCCACCGCAACCTCTCCTACATGCGCACGCAGAGAACGAAACCCACCAGCGCCAAGCAGCAGGCCAACAACGCCGCATACGGCCTTCAGATTGACCTGCACAGCATCTCTGATTTATCCGGTATCCGTTTAGACGCCTTTCTACTTCTGTCATTGCCTCATAGTGCAGGAATGACTTACATCAACTTGAGCGGAGAAAAGGAAGACAAGGGCATAAGAAAGCAATTTTAGCGTTGAGTTCGCCGGTGAGCGTGCGAGCAGAGCTGGTGAAGTGTTCGCTGGTGGAAGAGAACGGGCCGCCAGCGCGAAAAAGCCTCCCCGTCGAGCAAGAAGAAGCTGAATTGGAGCTTATCGGCTCCACCCGCCTCGAGGTCTCATCTTTTTACCTATCCATAATATTCCTTATACTACATTTTACATTTTGCATGATCTTTTAAATGGTCATTTGTGATGTGAGAGATTTTTATAGGTTCAAAAGTGGATTATTTCACGTTTTTCAAAAATTTTTTGGTATTCGTATGAAATACAGAAAACTGCCAGATTTTCAATCGCTGATGGCTCTTGTTATTCGCAACGAATTTCGTCAATACAACGACCTAGCCATCTTCGATAACATTTTTTTTACATCTCTTTTATTAAGCCCCAGTTGAATTTTTCACATCTCCATTTTTCAATTTTGTGTCCAAAGATCATTTTCCGGCAGTTCTACAAAAATTTTCCAAATTTAAATTTTTTATCTAAATCATCCGAATGTTCGTTCCAGAATATGAGATCCAGAGTTATTTGCTTATTAAAGAGAAATTTAATGTCTCAAAATGTTGATTTTTTAACTGGCACCACCTATGGATCAGTAGGGGCAATTGTAAGTTTTTAATGTGGTAGTAGTGGGCGTTCATGTAAAAATAAATGAATACTCTGCTATTGAAATGCACCTCTAGATGGTTAATTTTAACGGTTTAATTCCACGTAATTATTAGTGATTCGAAATTTGTGCTAAAAGGATAAACTGTGTTAAAAATGTATTATTTATATTTGAAATTAACAGGCCCAAAAATGAGCAAAAAATGAATTGACGAAATAAAAAAAGGAAATGCAGGTAATGGAAGGGCGTAGCCTAGGAGCAGGCTGTCCACTGGCGCTGGCTGACTTCCCCAGCACCCACTTCTTCCCCTCTTTTGCGGCCAACGCAGAGCGACGTCCAGCCTCCTCCAAACTACACACCGGTGTATGGCTTCTCCTACGACTCGCTCTTCGCAGGGATGCCGATAGCCTCACAAGTGGCGGCCGCAGCCTTCGCAACGTTGCCCAAAGAAGGTTGCCGCTCTTTACATTTTTGTGTGGTCGTAAGAAAGAAACTGATGAGGAGTTTAATTTATCTAAACACTTGGGGTTGAAACTTAATATCCAGGATAAGACAGCTTTGCAATGTTAGGGGTCTAAAAATTTTAGTTTTTGGAACTGCTAGTCATAAAACAAATTTAAGGCTATTTGTAACACGTGTTGCTACAACACAAGAAACTGGGATTTTTTTTCAAATATTTCATCCAAACTAAAAACTGAGCTTGCAACCTTAGTTTGATGTCCCCCAAACAAGGAATCATTTTTATTGAAATCCGGGGGGTGTATTTTTGTGACTATCCCTTAAATAACTTGTTCCTAATTCTGGACACTAAAAAATGAAAAGATTTAGATCCATACGGGCAGAGCTGTTGAATGGCTCAGTATCGCCGAAAGTGGATGGAGAGCCATTGCGTCTCTTCGCCCTTCTCCTTCTTGCTTCTCCTGGCAAGCCTCAGCCTCCAACCGATCGCTTACTCTCCGTCCCTCTACTCGAAGCTCCACAGGAACTCCAGCGTCTTTCCAGTCACCTTAGCCACCAGCGACTGTCCCAGCTCAGGACTATGGCCAAGGTTTTCCAGCTTTCCAACCAGAGATCTTATGACCACATATTTTAATATTTCATTTCAAAACCTCTTGCTTTCTCTTTTGTTTACCATTTGTGCTTCTTTGACCCTTGAGTATCGATGGCTGATCACTGAGCGGAGTGTGGAGCGAATTGGGGTAGTGGCAATAAACTGAAACCAAATATTAAGAACTGAAACCATTTGTTTTCTAAGCTATGAGCCTAAAGGCATTAAATAAAGTTTGTTTCAGTTTCAAATTATGAGTTTCATTTTATTGCCAAATATGGTGGCAGAAGTGGCAATAAACTGAAACCAATAATTTGTAACTGAAACTATTTGTTTCATACAGCTTGTTTGTTTCATTGTCAAATTTAGAGTTTCATTTTAATGCCAAATGTGGTGCCAAATATGGTGGCGGTCCCCCATATCTGACCTACTTGAATCTTTTTTACCTTTAGGACGACTTTTCTAGGCTAGATGATGGACTGAAACCCGGAAACAAGAACTGAAACCCATGCTATCTGATGTATTTAGGCCCCCTTTATCCATTCCCAGTGGTTTCAGTTCATAATTTTTGGTTTCAGCCCTACTTTCCCTTATCCGAACTATATTGACTGTTCTTCACCTTTTGGACGACTGTTCTAGTCTAGATGATGGGCTGAAATCCTGAAACAAGAACTGAAACCCATGCTATCTGATGTAATTAGGCCCCCTTTTTCCATTCCCGGTGGTTTCAGTTCATAATTTTTGGTTTCAGCCCTACTTTCCCTTATCCGAGCTATATTGACTGTTCTTCACCTTTTGGACGACTGTTCTAGGCTAGATGATGGACAGAAACCCTGAAACAAGAACTGAGACCCATGCTATCTGATGTAATTAGGCCCCCTTTTTCCATTTTCGGTAGTTTCAGTTCATAATTTTTGGTTTCAGTCCTACTATCCCTTATCCGACCTATATTAACTGTTCTTCACCTTTTGGACGATTGTTGTAGTCTAGATGATGGACTGAAATCCTGAAACAAGAACTGAAACCCATGCTATCTGATGTAAGCTATCTGCTCTTCATCTTCCTTGTTCAATGAATCTTTCATCTGGCCTTTTATCGATGGTTGCTGTAAGGACAACAGGACAGGCTTGTGGAGGAGAGTCCTTAGTGTGCCACCGGCATTTCCTGGTGCATATGGCGTAGTCTTGCTTGTCCGTGGTTTTTGGGAGAGTTCTTGTTTCAGGCTTTCAGTCCATCATCTAGCCTAGAACAGTCGTCCAAGAGGCCTAAAACGGTCAATATAGATCGTGCAAGGGTATGTACGGCTGAAACCAAAAATTATGAACTGAAACCAAAGGGAATGGATAAAGGGGGCCTAAATACATCAGATAGCATGGGTTTCAGTTCTTGTTTTGGGGTTTCAGTCCATCATCCAGCCTGGAACATTCGTCCAAGAGGCCAAAAACTGTCAATATAGGTCGGATAAGGGAAAGTAGGGCTGAAACCAAAAATTATGAACTGAAACCACAGGGAATGGATAAAGGGGGCCTAAATACATCAGATAGCATGGGTTTCAGTTCTTGTTTTGGGGTTTCAGTCCATCATCCAGCCTGGAACATTCGTCCAAGAGGCCAAAAACGGTCAATATAGGTTGGATAAGGGAAAGTAGGACTGAAACCAAAAATTATGAACTGAAACCACCGAAAATGGATAAAGGGGGCCTAAAAACATCAGATAGCATGGGTTTCAGTTCTTGTTTTGGGGTTTCAGTCCATCATCCAGCCTGGAACAGTCATCCAAGAGGCCAAAAACGGTCAATATAGGTCGGATAAGGGAAAGTAGGGCTGAAACCAAAAATTATGAACTGAAACCACCGGGAATGGATAAAGGGGGCCTAAATACATCAGATAGCGTGGGTTTCAGTTCTTGTCTTGGGGTTTCAGTTCACTGAAGCCATTTAAAACCTTAATAATAGCGCTAAATAGCTCCAAGATAGCCTCTAGAATGGGTAATTTCAGAAATGAGGAATTTAGAACTGAAACCCATGCTATCTGACGTATTTAGGCCCCCTTTATCCATTCCCGGTGGTTTCAGTTACTAATTTTTGGTTTCAGTTTATTGCTACTACCCAGCGAATTGCAGAAAGCGGCTCAGGATGAAGTGGGCTGCCCGCACTTGAAGCTGATCCTCCGCAAGCTTCGTCCCAGCAGCAGCCTGAGCATCCTCCACGCCCCTTCCCCACCCTCCCTACACTCCTCTCGTCGCAACGGTGCCCTCAAGCCCCCCGCACGCCCTACAACCAAACGTCCCCCAACACCTTTCCTTCATTATAAGCAACCCGCCTATGGCAAGCCGCTTTGCAGCTAGTCCACCGGTGCCTTCCTCTTTGGTGATACCGGAGCGTCTTCTCTACGCCTGGAACCTACGGCCAGAGACTGGCGATGCCCCTATCGCCGACCTCGATGACGCCTTTCTCAACCAGCCTTCCACCTCACAAGTATTTCTCACCGAGGTTCCGCAATTACCTAACAACCTGCTTCTCTTCTTCTTGTTCTCCTATATTTGGTCGTCTGGTGGGTTTGAAAGAATTAATAGAAATGGTTAAAGGCGGAAGAGTCGGAGCGCTGTCCGATGTGCCGGCGTCGCTTTCGTCACCTCTACGCCCTCCTTGCTCACCTTCGCCACTCACACAACCGCCTTTCTTTCATCTACAGGGTCTCACTTCTTTCATCACCTTCTCACAATCCGTAGAATACTCACCCAGAAGACTGCAATAAGCGAAGAAGAGGTGGGAGAAGAGCAGTGAGCTTGATGTCAGCCCGGAGACGCTGGGCTGCGTAAGCTGGCGGTGGTGGAGGTGTCGGTGAACGCGCTCTTCGACGGGGCCTGGGAGGGGGCCGCCACCCGTCGCCCCTACGCTCTCGCTTCCGCACTTCGCCCCCAACGCCTCGGCACCGCCACCCACATTCTCATCGCCAAGTAATCCCTCCTCCCTCCCTCCATTACACTGAGACTGTCCCATCCTCCATCCATTGGGAGAGCTGAGCTCTGGGTGCAGGAAGTGCGAGAGACTGTCAAGTCTTAGCCTACAAGAGTTCCTGACGGCCGAGAAGGCAGCCAGCACCTCGCTGCCTCTCCTCAACGACGGACACTCCAGGGAATACTTCCACAGGTCCCCAGTCCCTCTCACCCTTTGCTGCAAAGAGAGGCGTACTGAAGGAGGTGTTGGCAGTGTATCGCTGGCGGTGATGGGGGCGTCGGAGGCTGGGCGAGTGGAGGACGTGGCCTGTGACTGGCTCAATGTTTCCTCCTCTCTTGCACTTCATTTCATCCAGTAGCAGAGGAGCATTTGAGGTGGCCACCTGCCGCAACCTCAGCGACTACAGCGACGTCAACTCCGGCGAGAAACAGCTCATGATGGCCTGGAACCTATTCGCTTTGCGCAACCGTGGCCGGTATCTCATATTTCAGCTTCATTTTTTGATTTCAATTACATCTATTTCTTGTCCTTGCCAAGAAGAGAAATAAATTGCCAGTAAATTGGTAATAAAAAGAGATTGTAATTGGAGGTTAATATCGCAGCGGTGGATGGAAAAAGCATGCTGGGAGCTGCTGGAGCAGGCCAACTCCCCGCTCTCATTGTTGCTGGGGCGGAATCTGAGCCTGCACCTGGCCACCTTCTTCCACCGCGGCTACCTCACTCTCAACGCCTTCACCCGCCTCTCACAGCGACTCCACCACTTCAGAGCCCAATAGCACTCCTTTTCTTCTCTATATTAGCCTTTCCAGTCTCAAACCATCTGCCTGCTCCTCACTCTCACCGCTCATTTACCAGTCATCCCTTAGTGTTTCCTGATCCAAGTACCTGATCTGTTTCCAAAACAAAGCTGCTTTATTCTCTCTTCCTTGACGTTCTCTTGACCAGAAGATGAAGGAGAATACTGGGAAAGGTTGATGACAGTGAAACAAGGAAGCATGCGTTCGCAGAGGTTGAAAGGTGCTGCTGGAATGTAGTTGGGGGTCCCGACGCGAAAGGCAAGTGCTGGACGCAAATGGTGGCCAGCGCCTCCTTTGCTCCCGGATACCTACCCAGAGGAAAAAGGGAGACAGAGAGGAAGGGAGAGTTTTTGCAAAAGCGGGGTTGGTCGGGGGGTGGCTGGGAAGAAGTGGTCTTGTTTGTCCACTCTTACCGGGGGCCGACCTGGGAAAAAGGCTGTTTCCACTCCGACACTCAACAGGGGCTCAGTTTTCAGACGCCCAAAGAGAAACTCCTCCCTTCCAGTCCCCCTGGCATTGGCCAGAGACAGCCATTCCCTTTGCTCAGGAGCACATCTAGGGAGAATGGGAGGCCATATCATGACTTTTGAGGTGGAGAGTGAAGGAAGTGGAGGTGGATAAAATGGAGGAGGGCGATGGCGGAGTGGATGACTGCCCGATATGCCTGAACGGGCTAAACGCAGGCCAAGCTCTGGGTCAGCCGGACGGTTGTGCCCACGAGTTCTGCGCCCTCTGCATCCAGGAGTGGGCCGCCGCCATGAATACTTGCCCCATCGATCGGTTCCCCTTCCATTCCACAAGTCCAATAGGATGCGAGTGGACGAAGTTTGAAGGCTAGAGTTCGCGGCGATTCTGGTGAGAAATCGGCGGAATGGTCCGGTAGTGCTAAAAAAGGCGGTACAGCAGCGTCAGCTGGACGACATCCCAGCCGAGGAGGAGGAGGACGCCACTTACTGCGAGGTTCACGCCTTTCTTTACTCCCAATCCTCTGTCCCTCTTCTCTCCATCCACTGCATTCTCCCTCCTCCCACCCCGCTGACAGGACTCCTCCTCCCCCTGTAGCAAAGCAGATTGCAGGTGTGCGGTCGGGCGGATCAGGAAGCGGTGCTGCTGCTGTGCGACGGGTGCGACTGTGGAATGCACACGCACTGCCTGGACACTCCGCTGGACGAGGTCCCGCAAGGAGCCTGGTTCTGCCCGGACTGCGCCCCCACAGCGCCCGCCCCCCAGCCCCAGGCCCGTCAAAGAGCCATCCCCCGCACTGAGGCCGCAGAGCGCATTCGCCTTCGCGTCGCCGCACGCCTCGTTCAGGACAGCTCCGATGACGATGACCAGGAAGACGAGGATGAGCATCCTCCGACCCCTCCTCCTGCTCAGGTTCCCTTCCACTTCAATGACCCTAGTTGGCGAGCAGATGAAAAGCAAAAGTTTGAAGGCGTATGACCCAGCGGAGCCAGTGCTGTCTGGAGAGGAGTCCGGGGAGGGAGGGAGGAAGAGGGAGAAGAAGGCCCCCATCTCCACCACCGCCCGTCGCCGTAGCCGCGCTCCCCCCATTCGACGCAGGCGAAGGCGACGCCGACGCAAATCTCGGTATCCACTTTCTTCTTTTATCTTTCACATTTTAATAGAAGCCAAAGGAGTGAGAAGGGCATTGACTAGAGAAGTGTTGCAGGAAAAGGCAGGCAGGGAAGGGGGAATCGAGCGGGGCCCGGTCGAGGATCCAAAGCAGCCTCGGCATTGCACCGCCGCGCAAAGACAGATTTCTACCCACCATGAAGGCCAAGGATCCTACGGCCGCCTCCTCCTCCTCCTCCTCCTCATTTCAGCCCAACACTCCCCTTAGCCTCTTCGGCTCACGGAACCAACTCTACGACTTCGATCAGTCTGATGGGTTACTATTGCATTAATTATTTAGTTTATAATTTGCAAACTCACATCGCTACTCCGTTCATCACAAAAAGCTAGCTTAATTTTTGAAACATTCAAAGCTTGAGTCAAAGCTTCAAGGGATAGGAATGGGCGGATATTGAAGTGAGGAAGAAGACGATGAAGAAGAATTCTCCTACAACGCTCGCCTCTTCGACCAGCCCATCACCAGAGCATCCATTGAGGCTCAAAGAAAAAGGTTCTCTTTCTCGCTGGGAAATATGGCAGAAGAGGCAAGGTCAACAATTCACAGAGCGGCAGCCATACTGGCCAAAAAGAATGCTGCGGCCAAGAAAGCATCGCCGAAATCATCGCAGCCAGCGAGTGCGTCCAGCAGCTTCGACCTCCTTGGCGACATCATGGCCGATCAACAGCTCCTCGCCACACCCGCCAGCAAAGTTCTCATCAACCGCGACGGCACCATCGCACCCAAGGACGACGCCCTCAAAGACAGCCCACCGCACTCCCCTCAACCGCCCACCCCAGAGCCCACTAACACTACGCCACCACTACCAGCTCCTGCTCCCTCCATCCAGCAGCTTCCGCTTCAGCTCAAACCAGATCCGGATCCGAAGCCTGACGAGGAGTGCGAAGCCAATGCATCCAGCAACGAAGAGGAGGCCTCATCAGATCCCACTAAACCAGCCCATCAACCGCCTGAGCAGAGTGAAAAGGAAAAGGAAAAAGAGGAATCTGTTGCTGCTGGACACGAGGGCAGGGAGGCAGAGGAGGCGCCTGGCCCTGGAGGATTTCAGGCGGACAGCAGCGACGGTGAGGCCGGCGACGTCTCCGTCCGCATCTCCGCCATCGTGGCCGCCTCCGTCCAGCACACGCTCGCCCGCGCCTCCTCCCAGATCGAGGAGGTCACCAGCACCAGCCACGACGACGCCTCCGCCAGCCAGGAGGACGCCTCCGCACCCATCGACATGGACGTCGACGACGACGACGACGATGCTCCCCTCCCCCAACCCACCTACGCCTTCTCCACTCCCCATCCTCACCTGCCCAAGAAGAAGCCGCCCCTCCTCACCGCCCCTCCCCCCAACCGCTTCACCCGCCCTCCAGCACCCCAACAGCCGCCGCCGCCGGCGCCCAGACTAGGCCCCACGCCCCTCATGGAGGCCCGCCCCCGCATACCGCCCCAGCTCCAGGCCAAGGCCGAGGCTCTGGCCCGCCAGCAGAACGCTCCGCCACCTCTCAGACCCCCGCCACTGGAGCAGCCACGGCCCCCCGCTCCACCGCCGGCCCTCATTCCCCTCCCACCGCGCCCAGCCACCAGCCAGCAGCAGCCCCAACCAGCTCAGGCACAGCCAGCCATGCTGCAGGGCGGTCTGGCAAATTTGGTGGGCAGTCCAGCTCTTATTCAGCCGTCAGCCTCCCCGCAAGCCGCTCAGCCGTCGCGGCCTCAGCTGGACGCTCTGGCTCAGCTCGGCGCCAACCTACAGCAGCAACAGCAGCAGCAAGCTCTTCTTGCTCAACTTCACCAGCACCAGCTTCAGCAACAGCTACAGCAGCAACAACAACAGCAGCAACAAGGCCAGCCGCCTACCTCGCTGGCCCCGGGTCCCACTGAGCTTGCTCGTCTGGCTGCTACCGGGGGCCTCAAGCCTGAGCTCATCAACCTCATCCTACAGCAACAGCAACAGCAGCAAGCTCGTCTCCTCCAATCCAGCCAGCTTCCAGCCGAAACGACCCAACAAACCCCCATCAACCCTCCCGATCTCCGCCAGCGCATGGAGGAGGAACAGCTGCGCAAGCTTCAGGAAGAGGCCCTGGAGCAGATGAAGGCTTCGCAGCAGCCAGCTCCCCCTCCTCCAACCTCCGCCGCCTCCGCCCCCAGCCTACAACAGCTCCAGCAGGCCCAGCTTCAGCAACAACTCCTCGCCGGCCTCCCTCTACGCCCACCACTCCCATCCCCAGCCAGCAACGAGCCTCCTCAACTCCAACTACAGCAGCAACAGCAGCAGCTCCTTGCCGCCCTCCAACGACCCCCTCCTCCTCAGGTCCTTCCTTCCTTTTACCCTTCACCACCTTACATCTTTATACCTCTTTCCAGGCGTCCAGTCAAGATGAGGCTGCCTCCCCCGTTCGCAGCCAGCAGATGGTGGTGCAGACCCCGAACGGGCCGCAGATGATCAACATCCCTCTACCGCCCACGCCGCTGCAGCAGAACCTTCCTCGCCCGCCCGGCCTCATCAACCCACTCTTACTAGCCCAAAGCCGACTCCTCGCCCCCGGCGGTTCACCTCTGCGTCTACCCACCTCAGAACCTTCACTGCTCCTACAGCATCAACTACAAATCCTTCAGCGCCTTCAAGGTTCTCTTCTTCTCCACTTCTAGTGTAGCATTCTTCTAGGTCTAGTCCCCTTCAAGTGAATGAGATGAATGAGGACCTGCGCTAGACTGGGCTAATGGAAAAAGAGATGGAGTGAAGATGCAGGAGGGAGGACAGAGACGGGTGGAGAGGCGCCAAGTCCGGATCTACTCGGCCTCCAACAGCAGCTCCTGCTCCAACGGCAGGCTGAACAAGCCGCGCTTCTGCTACAGCAGCAGGCCAAGTCTCAGCAACAAACCAGCTCACCTGCCAAAACTCCCATCAACAGTCAGGTTTGTTGTTTTTACATCTTCACAGACGCACGATAAGTTGGAATTAACTTCATCAAATTGATGTTGCTACCTTTCTCTGTGAGTACATCGCAAAATTAGAGCCATTGTTTGAAGGCAGCTTCAAGCAGCAAAGCTGCGGAAGCAACAGCAGAGGCTCAGCCCACGGTTGCTTGTCCTTCTCGATTGGAGGTTGATGTGGGAGAATAAATATTGGCACAGGCTGAGGAACGGAAGAAGCAGCGCTCAATGCGGCGACAAGCCAAAGCCCTCAGCGAGTTGGATCGGAGAATCGCGGCCGAGAGTGGACACAGCCTTCCGCCCCAAGCTCGCTCTCTCCTACAACAGCCCACTCCCAAGACCGACAAAACGCCCAGTTTGACTGCACTCCTCATTTTCCCCTCTTCCAATCCAAATGCCCCCCATAAAAAGCTGTGACCAAACGCAAGCTATAAGCAGAGGGCATAGAATGCTGTTTTGAGAGCGGAAGGCGGAGAAGGGTGGAGGCAAAAGTGAGGGGGCAAAGCTGCGTTTCGCTCAGCAAGTGGCAGTGGAGGGTGGGGCGGAAAGTCCACGCTCCCTCGCCTCCCCAGCCCCCGACTACTCTCCCAATCTTCACCTAGACGCTGATGAGGTTCCTTGCTCCAGTCCTCAATTCACATAGAGAGAGTCGCTGGATAGAGAGAATTCACATGGCAGGACGGGAGCAGTCAGTCGGGTCTGTCCAAGTCCGAGCGGAAAAAGAAGCGGAAGGAGGCTAAGCTGAAAAAACTGTTGGCCGAAGCCACCTCGACTACCAATGAGGACGAGGCACATATCGCCTCCGCTTCCACCGCCGACACTGCACGCAGGGAAAAAGTAGCCACTTCCTCTCTCATCTTCCGTTTTTCCACCCCCATTCTTGTGTGTTATCGACTGGGGAATAGTAACTTTTGTCCTTAGGTATAAGTTTACAATGATTTCAGCTGTTGGGGAAGTTCAATTACCAATTACGTGTGGAGGAGGAGGTGAAACAGGCGCTTCGCACCTTCTACTCCAACAAAAAAATCGACAAAGATCAGTACAAGGACATCATGCGAAAAACTGTTCCAAAGGTAACTTCCACCGCTTTGGCTCTTTGACGGTGCAATGGGGTAAATGATGTCATTTTGTAGATCTGCAAGAAGAAGGGGACGATCAACCCCGTGAAGATTCAGGAGTTCGTTCAAACCTACGTCCAGAAGGCCATTGACGAGAAAAAATCCCAGAAGAAATCTGCCTAGCGATTCCATTCTCACTTTATTATTCCAGCTTTGCACGGTTTTGTTCATTATTTTTGGGCTCATTGCTGTTTTATGATTCCTCAAGCTTCGTTGTGAAGAGAAGGTGCCAATTCTTCTGACAACTGCCTGGTATACATTTCTCATTAGTTGAGAAGCTGGAGAGGGTGGAAGGTGGAAGTCTTGATGTTTGATGTCCGGGGTGATGTTCAGGATAGGGAGTAGGCAACTGCGCAAAAATAACCGTTTACCAAAAGAATGGCTTCTTGTAGGTATTCCAACAATCACAAGGAGTTGAAACGCGCATCTGCCTATGCTGCCAAATCTCTTCTGTGACTTCCGAAAACTATATTTGCTTTGTTTAAGTTTTGCCATCTAAAGTGTTTTCACTTTTTGTGCAGGGGACATAATTGAATGTACTTGGAAAAACGAATCGTACATTGAAAATTGCCTTTACACTTGCAGAAGGAAAAGTGATGAAGGGGATGGAGGATGAGGCAGGAGTTCCACTGGGGAAGGGAGATGAGAAGAAGCAGTTCATAACGGACTTCCTGGACGAGCTGAAGGAGTTCGAGAAGCAGGGCGGCTCCTCTGACTCCTCCCTCCTCTCCCTCTCCTCTCCTGCACTCACTGCCGATAAAGCAGCACCACCCGTACCGCCATTATTCCCACTCCAGCCCAAGCCGCTGCTAAAATGGCAATAATTGAAGGAGGTGGCCGGGAATGAAGCGTCGAGGGCTCAGCCAAGCTTTCTGCCCGATCTGAGCGATCCCGATTTCACTCGCCTCTTTCCACCCTCCTTTTCATCAATCTCGGTAAAACAGAAAGCATTATTGAATTGAGAGAATAGTTTTGAAGAGGAGCTGGAGAGAATAATCCTCCTTTGCTAGAGACGGAGTGATTTTGAGGCAGGCGAGCTGAGTGGGGCACTGGGCCGCGCTGAGGGCCTGGAGGCCGAGGAGACTGCGCCCGACTCCGAGACCGCCGGTGGCATGCTCAGAGAGCTCCTACAGGTTCCCCCACACCCACACAGCCACCCCCGGTACTCTATGCCGCTGTTTAGGAACCCGGGAGCCCTCCGCCGCCGCCCTCCACTCCCCCCTTGGCCTCCACCGAGCGACCGCAGTCCTGGCCCTCACCCTCACGACGTCTCTCCACCACTCCACTAGTCTCCGCCGCCTCACTCAGTCGCTTGGCTGAGCATGGGCTGGCAGCCAGCTTCCTTCAGCCCACCGGTGCAGAAGCCCCTTTGATGGGAGCATGGAGGAGGTGATGATGGGGGGAGTGTTTGAGAGACGGAGAGTGTGAAGATGCTGGGCCAGTCCCTGAGTCTGATCAGATCGCCGGAGCTGCCGGCGGGGGTGGCGTTCGTGCGAACCTCGGACATCTTCCATGAGTTCTTCTCCAAGCGCCACTGGGACGAGTTCAAGACCATCCTCGAGAAGAAGGCCATCCAGCCCATACTCATCGCTGAAGCTGCTCGCAAGTCACTACCTCCCTTCCTTACACCCCGACTAACCAAACCACAGCACCTGACAATATAAAAAACACATTTTGATGGATGGCAGAATGGAAAGAGAAGTGATGGCAGGAACTTCATGGTGGAGGTAATGCGAATGAGGGAATGTGGGAAACGCTGCTGATGCGAGGGGAGGCGCGGCAGGAAGGCTTTGTCCGCTGTCTGCACTGGATTCAGACACCGGACACACCATCATCCAAGCCACCCAGGAACGCCCGCCCCTTCAGCTTAGCTCTGGTTCTCCTTCAGCTTCTTAGCCTCCAGCTTGCATCTCCTCTACTCTGCAGGCATCAAAACTCGGCACGGAGATCACCACGACATCGTCTACGTCCGTCTAGAGGAGCGAACTCTCCCCGCTGTCCTCCTCAACGACGAGGAGTGGGTTCGCCTGGCCGACGTTCACGCTCAGCTATTCGCCACCAATGCTCAGGTCTGCTTCTTTCATGCCTCAAAAGCTTCTATTCCTTCTCTGCACTCCAGGCGCCTAGCAGACAAGACCTGGAGCGTTTGCGGCGGGCAGTGTGCCAGACTCGGCTTCGGCATCGGCAAGATACCCGCATCCGTCAAATGGCGTCTGTGGCACAGGTTCCCTTGCATCGCTGCTGGAGTTGAGAAGATCAATTCGCCCCCTTTGCTGCACCTGGGTCAGTTCGATCGGCGTCCTTGCACGCCCTGCCCACGCGCCTCCTGCCCAAACTCGTCTCCTTCTCCCGCAATCCTCCCCCGTTCCCACCTTCTCCTTCTTCTCTATCCACTTCAATTGAGAAACAACCCCTAAGGCCTATTTAAAAGAAAATACCTCTTCCGAATCATTGTCAGAATGGAGGAGCAAAGAAACGCGCACCAGTGTATTTGGCACGTGACGCGGCCATGGAAGCTGTGGGGAGCTGAGCGATTATGACGATCTGGAGGAAGAGGAGGACGAGGTAGCCTGTCACAGCCAAGAACCAAGAACTCATCGGAATGTTTAAGGAGCGGGCGGGTGTGGGTGGATGAACTGGGCCCCATCGCCACCACCGTGGTCTGCGGAGTGGAATGCCCAGTTGGCCCACGTCCAACCGCCGGCAGTCTTCCAGTCCGCCAGAAACGTGGCGCCCGAGCTCCAGGCCCTCTGCCGACCTTGCCGGGTTCCCACCTGCCCAGAGCTCCCAGTCTCAGGTACTTCTCGCCTGTCCTTGATTACTTTCTGGCCTTGAGTGCAAGGCTGGATTGCAGGTGGCAGTGTGCAGTCCTCGGGCCAGTCAGCCGTCCGTGTTCGGCGGACCCGGACCACCTCTCCCCGCTCCTTACCCGGCGGCCCCGTATTGAGTGCAGCGTCTGCTCGAGCTCTTCGGCATCAACGACTTCCTCCGCCACCACCACGCCGCCGGGTGGACCAGAGCGGCGGCGCCAAACTTCACATGTACATGCCTGGCTTCAAGTACATCCTCCTTCACCCCGCCATCCTCAGCATTCCCATTGAACGAAAGAGTTGCAGACACACGCCGCCGCGTCTGGACCTCTGGGCTCGGCTGGACAGGAAGCTGCGGGGACTTCGGGATGTTCGATCTGGCCTTCGCACTGCCGGACAACCTGCAGGACTACTATCGCCGTATGTTGGCCCGTCAGCTGCCCCCACCACCGCCCAGCAAACTCAAGGCCGTCTCCTTGGCGGACGGAGCCAGCTCAACGCCCTCCAAGAGCCATCGGGTAGACACCTATCCAAGGCTAATAAAGACGGAGAGGAAGGAGGTGTGTAGGGCAGGGGAAGGAAGGAGTGGGGGAGGAAGAGGGGGGCAGGGCGGGCGGGCTGATTCCCCGCTGGACGTGGACAAGCTGGTGGAGGAGGCGGTGGGTAAGCTGTGTCGCCGCCCGCGACTCCTGATAGAACCGTTGGAGCGTTGGACCACATGCGTCAAGATACCCAAGCTTCCACTGGGTGCGAGCCATTCGAGCATTTTGAGCAGGGTAGGATGATGGGGGTATTTTGAGGGAGCTTGGAAGGGCAGTTGTACGAGCGAAGTTTGGGGAGGAGCAGTAAGGAGAGCGCCATGCTGCTCAATGACTGGCCCATGGGCATCAATGATCCGGGCAGCGAGAGGCCATGCTGGCTAGGATGTACGGATTGCCGCCATGATTCATCCTTCTCCTACTTTTACTGCCTTTACAAGCATTTATGAACTAATGAAGCCAAAAATTATTGCTGACAACTTCAAGTGAAGACTACTGTGTTTCTCCATTCAGCTGCTGTTTGCGTGCGTTGTGCTTCAAAACATTGAAATGCATGGAACTTCCTCAGTATGCCGATCAGAAAAAGCCGTCAAATGGGACACGTGAGAATGACGGATGAGAGATGAGAATGGAAAAGAGATGAGTTAGACAGGCCAGTTTGAGGAAGCCTAGATAAGACTCGGGTACGGTGTCTGGCACGTGGCAGGGATTG
>JASANA010003088.1:0-38517 GCA_030248095.1 Ptycholaimellus sp. GST1_10
CAAAGGATGCCAATGCAGAGGTCAAACCGATTCAACTCCATCTTTTACCTCTCCAAATATTCACCTTCTTTCCTTCTGCAAGTGCTCCGTTGTTACTGGTTTTGCTGGCCATGCGTAGTTTTTGATTCCATGATACTACTGCCACATTCCACCTAGAATTATCATATTCATTTTATTCTCAACTAATCTTCATCCTATTCTGTCCTATTCTATTCATCCTATTCTCATCTAATTGCTTCTTAACTGCAAATTATATCTGCTGCTTTGCAAAAGCTGCTTGTAACGGGGGTGGGGGGAACCTGACGCAAGGAGGGAATTCTTATACTAAACTTCTGAATGCTTTGTATGTAACAAGCGATGGTGCAACCATTTTGGTGTTTTAGTTGATGTGCAGGAATCTATGCATTAAACCTGCACATCTTGTAAGCCAGAGTACTGTATCGGATCGAGCTGGGAAACTTAGGAAACTGCCTTACACCTTGCCTCAGGCTTCTCTAGGCTTAGGCTAGCGTAGGTTAATGTGCCGCAGGCAGCATTAAATGTGACAAGGAGAAGTATAATCTAAGTAGCGTAAGCAAGTAGTATGCTTCTGCAGGCCTTTCTATTTCCCTCCCTCCCGCCATGTCCTCCCTTCACTCCCGCCCTCCTTCCCTCCTTCCCTTCTTCCCTCTCTCTCTCCATTCCATCCTCACTCCATTAAGTCCTCCCTTTGTGAGTGATTGTGTGTGTGTGTCTCTTTCAGAGCGGCCAAGGCCATGGCTGAATCCTTAGCTGGAAGCGTGGCGAGTATGGAGGAGAGCAGCGTAGGGTTGCTAGGATTATCTGAAGTCTTCCAAGAATGCTAGGATTATCCTTGAAGTCTTCCAAGCACACGGCGCACTTGATTGAAGCCACCATTCTATACTTCTATGGAAGCCGTCACTTCGTCACTTCACATTTGAGTTGCAGGATGCAGCCTCAGCAATGTTAAGCCAGCCTAATCTAAGCTAAGCTAAGCAGGAAAAACAATTGCAGGGACATAAATAATGTCTCCTTCAGCTCTAGTTGGGCGAGTTTTTCTGGCTTACTGCACTGCTTCCATTGCCTGTATTACTTACTGCAAAAATAAGTGAAAACAGTGTAACATCAGCCTACAAATAAGGCTTACTTTACCCTACTAGTAATACACGCAGGCTATGGACAGCTATGCTAAATACAATAGAAATATGAGGGAAACGTGAAATAGGGGAGGGGAAGAGGTATCAATGTTTGGCTGGGTCCCATGATGCTGGATTTACGCATCCCGGATTCCACCAGATCTGCCGGAGTTCACTTCTAACCTGTGGAAGCCTGTGGTGCTTGGTGATATGCCTCTTGAGCCTGAAAGGGGGGAGATAGGATGAAGGAGTGAACAAAAACAAAACCAAAACAGAAGTGGCTTCACACACAGAACTCACAAAATGCTCACAAAAGCCTAAGTAAGCATAGGTCTCCACAGCTTATGGAGTGAACTCATGCGAGTTGCAGGTGGATGACAGGTGTGTATTGGAGGTCTTTGAATGCTGTTCTGTTCTTTGAATGCTGTTCTGTTTTCACCCGTGCATTTGGAGTAAATCAATCATCAGGTGGGAGATCGGAATGGAGAAGGGGGTAAGAAGAAGGCAATCTCTGAGGTATGGGCAGGAGTAGTGGTTGGGGCCAGGATTTAATCGGAATGGACAAGGGGGTAAGAAGAAGGCAATATCTGAAGTATGGGCATGAGTAGTGGTTGGGGCCAGGATTTATGTTTTTCGAAATCATTTTATCTTTGGTTAGACGAAGATAGAGATTGAAGTTATAGAAAAAAAAGCTAAACCTGACTTAGCCCTCTCCCACTTCTACCCATTCTTCTTATGTTTCTCCTCTATTACTCCATGCTTCCAGCTGAATGTTCAATAATCGGACTATTGACAAGCCAAAGTTTTCTGCAGGGACATGGTTCTGCAGGGAGACAAAATGGAATGTGTGTTCTTCAATGCAATGAGCAGTTCCTTTGAAACTTGAGTTTTTTTGATGCTTCGACCGTTACGAGAAAGCATTTGGCCTGTCATCGTCTTGTCAAAACCTAAGTCTTTTTTGAAATGTTTTTTGAGACTTTTGGTGATACAGCATAAAAACTGCCAAGAAACACCCCACCACCAGCTAATTTTACGAGATCTATGCATAAAACAGCTGCTGCAAAATGGATGTGGGTTTGGGGAAGCAGTCAGTGGGCAGTCATGTGAGCAGTCAGTGGACTCATGTTTTATATGTTCAGCATAATCAGCAGCCTCCGCCAGCCTGCTGATGTGTAAACCACATTGACAATGTCTTGTAAATCAGAACAGCAATCATTGGGAAGCGCCTGTGATGCAATTGCAGAGGCACTTCCCTCAAACTATATTTTGGAAGCGCCAGTGATGCAATTGCAGAGGCGCTTCCCTCAAATTATCATTGGGAAGCGCCAATGATGCAATTGCAGAGGCGATGAGGGAACGGGCTTAACTAGGCTAAGGCTAAGGCAATTGCTGAGGCGCTTCACTCTAATTGAATGTACTGTGCTCTACTTGAACACCCTAATTTGCGATTTCAACTAGGGTCCAGTACAATTTGGGTTTTTGCAAACTGAACTGCACTCTGTTTGATCACCAAAATTTGATATGTCAACTAATATTCAGTACAGTTTGGGTTTTTGCAAACTGAATCTCAACTAGTGTCCAGTACAGTTTGTGTTTTTGCAAACTGAACTGCACTCTGCTTGATCACCAAAATTCGCAATATCAACTAGTGTCCAGTACAGTTTAAACTGAACTGGACATTATTTGAGATAAGAAAATGAAAATGAACTGCGCTCTTCTTGACATAAAAAATGTATTTTTCTTATCTCAACTAAGGCCCAGTACAGTTTTTTTTTGGAAACTGAACTGTACACTATGGAAACTGAACTGCGCACTATTTGAAAATCAAACTGTACTGTACTGGGCACTAATTGACACATGATACAGTTTTTTCGAAAATGGGGTACAGTACAGTTTCATCTTTTTTCATGTAATATACAGTCCAGTTTTTTGATTTTACTGTACTGCGCACTATTTGAAAATCAAAAAAAAAACTGTACTGTACTGAACGCTATTAGAAAAAAAAAAAAACTGTACTGTACTGAACGCTATAAGAAAAAAAAAAAACTGTACTGTACTGAACGCTATAATAAAAAAAAAAAAAAACTGTACGGTCCTCACCGCAAAAAAAAAAAAAAAAAAAACTGTACTGTACTGAACGCTATTAGAAAAAAAAAACTGTACTGTACTGAACGCTATAAGAAAAAAAAAAACTGTACTGTACTGGACGCTATTTGAGACAAAATAAACCGTACTGTACACTAGATTAAATTTACCCCCCTTATGTTCAATCGATTTTCCAACCTCAATTTCGGCATAAAGGAGGTCGAAAATCAAAATTCTGAGGGCCTAATGTCACCCTCCAGGGTCGATATACTATAGTGACGTTGAGACTGGAGCCCCAGATATTGCCAGTATGCCTGCCGAACAGAACGTACGGCGGACGGCGGACGGCGGACGGCGACCGGCGGACGGCGGACGGCGGACGGCGGACGGCGGATGGCGGACGGCGGACGGATAACGGACGGACACTTTTTAAAAAGTTTTTTGGCCATAACTTGCTCAATTCTCAACCAAATTTGGCAAATTTTTTTTTTAATTAAAGCTCTGTGTCTGCTGCGTCCATTGAGCCTACTCACAGCTCTGTAACATGCCCATGGAATTAATGGCATTGATTCATATTTTCAAAAGCCGTAATAGGGTTGGTCCTTGGCTAAGAGGGGACTGTGCTTCCGCTTTGCTCGCACAGCCCCAATATGAAAAAAAAACCCAAAGAGATTTAACAAAACGTATAATCTAAATGACTTTAACGAAAAGTTTAAACTGTTCCAATGCAGAACGGCTCAGCAGTTATATGAATACCATCAAAAGGTGCAATTTAACAAGACATGCGATGATATGCTCAAAAATATACTTGTATAAGCAAATTGTGATTAATTTGTCTCAATTTATTAGACAATTGCCAAATTGTGCCTGCTAACTAACAAAATTACAAAAACACACAAAGCAGAAGCGATGCCAAATATCAACGGCATAAACATTTCACCTCAAAACGGGGCACAGAGTCTATGAGGAAAGCCAAAGCGGGGGATAATTTAATATACAGAACATAACTTTCTATTACATAACTTAATGTAGTGCTCTACATAACATAACGTAGTGCACTACATAACATTACTTAGTAAAATTTTTTGCATAACTTACTCGGATTGTCTACTACAGAACAGTACTTAGTCAAAAATTTTCGTTATGTTATGTAAAAGACATATTTGAATTTTTTACTCAAATTGATGATTTTGCATGGAATTTTTGCAATTTTTACCCTAAAAGTTGCTTTTACATCTTCATATTGTGTCCTGGCACCAATTTACCCATTCATAATAATATTATTTTCAATTTAATGTAATAGAAAAATGAGAAATGTTTAGTGCTAAGGGCAGTTGAGGCATATTTGCATGTCTGTACCCAATGCATTGTGATTTCTATTGATGAAAAGTCCAAGAAACAACCGATGGCTGGTCGCAAGCAGCTGCAGCTCGTCGACTACTTCTGCCAAATCATCACACCCAAGGTCAATAAGGTCAGTCTGCTGCTTTTTCATTACTCTTTGTTTCGTAACTCTTGCCGCCCCTATCTCCCAGCCTGGGTCTAGGTGTAGATATTCAGTGTTTGGGGGGGCAGCTTTGCAGTGGGTAAGTGTAGATTTACACACAGCCCCTACTAAAGCCCCCAGCCTCACGCAGCCTACTCCTAACTAGTGCGCATTTTGCAGGCCAACATCTACTGCGACCTCAAGATCGGCAGCTACAAGGCCGTTCTTGAGGCGGAGAATCGAGTGAAGGGTCGGAAGAAGACGTACTGGATCGTACTATGCCTGCGACTGCGGCAGCAACTACGACGTCTTTCTTGAGGACAAGCCACCGGTGAGTCTTTTTGTTTTCCACATAACATAACTTAGTCTTTTCAGCTGACACTTATTTCCCCCCCCCCCCCCTAATCAAAGTTTAATGCTTAAGGCTGGTGTGGATCTGGTCTTCATTAGATGGATATCATTAGATTCAAGAAAAAATACCGTTAGAACACTCTGGGGTAGTGATTATGGCAAAATAGCAAAAATGTATTTTACATAACATAACTAAGTGATTGAGTTATGCGTTATGTTATGTGGTAGAAAATTGACCTACTAAGTTATGTTATGTAGTGGAATACGTTATGCCATGTATTAGAAATATAGTATTAAGTTATGTGCTGTGTATTAAATCAACCCCCAAAGCGGCTGATCTGAATCATCGCAGCGATACCGCACAGCCAGCTGACCATCGTTGCCTAGGTGAAGAAATGGGTGCTTGGTGGGGGTTGGGCGTGAAATGCCGGACTGCCAGAGGAGTGTCCCATCGGCCCCTCTTAGGAGTTGGTTGGCGTCGTCCTGCAGCATGAGACTGGCACTCGGGTTGCCAACTGTCCCCGTCTGCCAGACTGCTCGTTTCAGAGGCTCGTTTTCGTAGACGACGAAATTCCCGTCCCACTGCATGATGGCCGAGAAACGGCCATTGGCCGAGTGCAGGGCTTCTTCCAGCTTCAGCAGCTGGTCGGCCAGCAGGTAGGCGGGACCTTGACAGCGATTGATATTTTCGAATTTCATTAAAATATTTTCGAAAAAAGGTGTGGGGGCAATTTTTTCACGTTTTTTGGACAGAAAAAATGGGCTTGGGGGTAATTTTTGTGAGTTTCTTTGCAAGAATTAAGGTGAATAAACTGGGTAATAGGGGGGAGGAAAAGTTTTTGGTTCTAAAAAAGGGGCCTTGATCGTAGGAAGCGGAGTTTCGCCGAGTAAGCCAGACTCCGCTTGACAGTAAAACAGCTGGAGGCAAATAACAACGCTGTTAGGAGCTAGCGAAAGTTAGTTTTTATTGGTGAGGGAATTTATATGTTATCGGTTTTTGGGGTTTTTGCGTTGAGAAATACTTTTTCCACATAAATATAACTCTGCATTCCCAGCATCTTCCGAGCTAACCGACAGCATTGTAGGTCAGCCAGTTCCCGGAGCTTAAAAAAGGCGCGGTCACTGGAAAGAACTGGCAATAGCGGTGGCATTGCTTTGTGGTCGGATTGTAGGCCACAGAAAAAGTCTGCACTGCTTGGGCATTTCAAAACGACATTTTGGAATTCGAAAATGACCTATACCGATGCATTCAGAACAGCTTGTGCGCAGAAAATGGCGGATTGAGCCGTCTCCGTGGACGAGAGTCCCCCAGCGTAGTCACTGACTTCGTCGAGATATTGTCGAACCATGCGTAGGCTTCCGACCACCTCTGAGCACAAGAAAGCTTTTTAGCAATTCAGCCACAGACGGAAGAAAAATTGTTGTCATCAAGTCTTCTATACTCATTATTGGATAACAAGAAGATTCGAAAAACGCTTGCCGTGAAGGGGAGCAATGAAGATCAGAAGAAAACGAAATATCCAGATCATCATTATAGTTGTATGCCTTTGGAAGCCCGTTGCTATCCTAGTTGTGACTATCTCTAAGGCTCGTCGCGAACAGCTGAATCATCTTAATCACTAATCTCCAGCAATCATTTTTCAAGGCTAGACAAAAAATTGATTATGTCTGTCTTTAAACGATAATCGCTCATTTTTTGCCAAGAGGCTAAATGAGCTGTTTTTTCGAATCGACGGGCAAATCGACTTTATCAATTAAATTTTCCTACGGCCTTCTTTCATTCACTCCGTTTTGGCGTTTGAACCAAATATTTCTTTTAAATCTTCATAAAATCCTTTTTTACCCAGGAATTGGTGCTACTGCTTGTTTTAAGATGATATAATCGCCCGAAAAACCCTTTCGGACGTCATAAAACAGAAACCTTATGAACTCTGTTTGCGCTTAGACGTATCCACGTTTTGCTTACAACCCTTGGTTATAGATGCCGTATGCTTCGGCTGTGACTGAGGAGTTGTGTTTTTTCTTTACTTTTCTGCTCTAATTTTCAAATCAATCCGTACAGATCAACTGAACAAGAACAATGGGGGAAAAGCATGCTAGGAAAAAACTGGGCAGGTAGGCTTTTCAGGAGTCCTCCGAGTCGCCGTCCTCCTTGTCCTCGCCGGCACCGTGAAAAACATAGAGCCAGCCAGAACTCCGCTCCTCAAAAAACCCACCAATTCTGGCACTCTTTGAAAAACCAAGGAAAAGGCTGCCCAAACCCCATCGTCGAAGATGAACGGAGACTTGGCCAGTCGAGCGCAGGTTAGTCGTAGATCGGGGAAACTGGCCTGAAGCTCCTCCGCCGTCGGTGGGGCCGGCAGCTGGGAGCTGGGCTGTAGGAGTAGGCGGAAGGGGCGCCTTTCAAGGCGGCTCAGGGCCCCAGCCAACCAGCAGCCGTGCTCCATCTGATCGTAGTAGACGAGTCGGAGCTGGCGCAGACTGGGAGGCCAGGCCAGCTCCAAGCAGCCGAGACAGTCTGGCTCGTCTAGGTCTGGGCGGAAGGTGGCATGGAGGCTTTTGAGGCTGGCTGGGAGGACGGGGAGAAGGCTGGCCAGCTCCTCTGGCTCTAGACTAGGCAGGCGAAGGTGGCTGAGGCGTGGGAGGGCGGCGAGGGCTTCCTGGAGCTTCTCGGTGCTGCGCAGCTGCTGGAGGTTGAGTCGCCGTAGGCTGGGCGGCAGACTGATGGCCTGAAGACTGCGGGTGTAGAGTTCAGCCTGCTCAAGGTGGGGCGCCAGCTGGGCTAGCTCGGGCAGTTCTAGCAGCCGCAAGCCGCAGGCCTTGACAACGAGGCAGCGGAGCTGGGGCAAAGGTCGGCTGCCGCCCAGGGGAATGCCCCCATGGACAGAGACTCGGAGGCGTTGAAGGGCGGCTGGGAGATCGTCCAGACTCCAGGGCAGCTCAGTGTCGAACAGCTCCACGTCGAGGCTGGTGAGGCTCTCGAAAGAGCCGAGAGCAGCCCAGCTGGAGGCCTTTCGGCCAACCCACACTTGGAGGCTGGTCAGCTGGGGCAGGAGAGGGGAGTGGTGGGCGATGGAGGCGTCACGACGCTGACGGAACCTGTGGATGGAGGGTTTTGGGAGACTGCCGGGGAGGCCGTAGGAGCAGGTGAAGTGGCCCAGAGTGTCCGGCAGGGCGTCCCAGAGCTCCGGCGTCAGCTCATCCACCTCCAGGCTGCGAAGGCTGGGGAGGCAGCCGCTCTCCAAGATGTGCTTCAGCTGGCTCTGGTCGGGGCCACTCAGCTGGAGACGGGCGAGATTGGGCAGGTGAAGGTTGGCGGGCAGAGCCTGGGCTTGGAGATGGAGCAGCTGCTGAGCCTGGTTGTGGCGAAGGATGGCTTTTTCCAGCTTTGTGCTGTGATTCCAGAATGAAAAGAGGAGCAGACGATGGAGCTGGTCTAGGTAGGAGAGCTTAGAGTAGATGGGCAGCAGGAGGGAGCGGAAGGGGAGCGTGAAGTTGGGCGGGAGACTGCAGTCATCGTCGAGGACGGGGAGAGCGGGCAGGAAGATGGAGGGAAGAAGAGGTTGGCCGAGGGCGTGGCTGACGGTCTGCATCTGCTCCAGGCCTTGCTCTGAGACCGCGGCCAGCACCTTGGCCAGTACCGGTCCTCGCAACACTGCTAGAGCCAGAGCCCCATCACTGCCCTGTTTTTCCATCCTGCAAATCGCGCTCTGAACAAAGGGTAAAAGGTAAATGGCTGAAACAAAACGAATTGCGGAATAAAATCAGGTGTAATGGTGGCATTTCTCCTTGGCAAACTCACTGCTCTCTGCCTCAAAGTGCGCAGACTTGGATGCAATGAAGCGCGGGATTGTAGCAGAAGTGTACAGACCGTTGATGCAGCATGTAGCATATGTTTTAGATAGAAAAGTATGCATACCACATGAAGGAGAAAACGTGAAAATTTGCGTACTTTTTTTAATAAATTTTATGAAAATTTATATTTTAACAACATTTAACAATTTTTTTTGATGAAAATAAAGGCAAAATTACCTGCATTGAGATTCTACGTAATGCAAACAATAAAAAACCAACAATTTTAACCTTCCAAATCAAATTTTACAAAAAAACTGCGAAAATTTGTGTAAGGTCAATTTTTAAATGTTTTATCCCAGTCCGAGATATTGTGGGATCAATTTTAAAATGTTTGATCCTACTCCGAAAACAGTGGGATCAGCAAAAATAAACTGATCCCGATTCGGGATCCTGGGATCAGTGCCGAAAATTTCAGATCCCACTTGTGTTGCCATAAATGCCGTTAAATGGCATTAAATTGGAAGAGCGGAAGAAGAAGGGTGATCAATTGGCATAAAGGCAGATCATTGGTGTCCCGTAGGCCCTCTAAAGCGGCTAGGAAAGCCAACTGTCTCCACAGCCCTGCCACACCTACCGACCACCACGCCAGGCCTCATGTGTTTGGGAGAGGGCAGGGAGCTGTCATTGCGCCGCAGGCAAGTGAGATTCCGTACTAGGAGGAGGTCTGCAGTTGCTTCTCACATCTCTTTATGCTACTTTTAATTCTGCCTGCTAAACTTCGTTGCCGTTTAGAGGCGCTGAGATCATGATTATGGTGAGCATGATAATGAGCAGTGCTTAAACGGAAAAAGCGTACGAAACGAATGCTATGTTAGCTTTGCTACAAATGACGTCCGACGGAAATAATTTGAGCAAACATTTTGCCTTCTCGTGTTTATTTGATGCTTCCATAAATAAAGCAATCTTTCCTAAACCTTTTACCCCAAAAATCAAGTTCAAAATCAGCAGTGATATCTTCAATAATATCTTATGATATCTTTCCTGCTGCAATATTTTCAGCCAGGGCGTTCGCGAACAAAGCAATAGGCCGGCGAGTCTGCGCACTTGAAGTTCAAACTTAGATGGCACAGGACTTGAAGTTCTCCATACGGGACAGCTCCGTAAAAATTGCTCTGCAACCACTTTGCTGAGCAGCAGTGAGTAAGACTGTGAGGCATACGCCTGGAGTCCGTTCAAATTGGACATAGGATTTGTCATCGACAAGCGGTCCCGCAGTGGCGCCGGGGCGAATATAGCCTTCCAGATACATGCCATAGATTTTGTAGTGCAGCCGCTAGGCTACGCTCCGGGGCCTCCGCACCCATGCCCTACGGCCTCCGGAGCTCAGACTGCCCTGCCCTCCGCGGCAGGCGGCCTTCGGCCGCGCAAAAATGAGGCCAAATCGAATCAAAGGGACAAATTTCAGTTAGGTTTAAGTCAAATTATTGTGCAGTTCAAAACACAACAGCCATAAAGGAACTTTATTTCGGACGAACACATAAAATCACAAAGCTGCACTAGACGCAACGCGTTCAACAGAACAGCTGTTTTGCGCGCTTCCCAACCAACGCCTGGTATTCAAACAAAATATCGCTATTCGTTAATTAAGGTTTTTAAAAGCTTTAAAGCTCTTTGATAGATATAAGAATAAGAATTTTTAAGAATAAGATAAAATTTGAGGAAACATGAAGGACGCAAAAAGTCATTTTGGCTTTCGCGCGTTGGCACGACATCCTCCCTTTTTGAAAAAGCATCGAAATCCACTATATAAGTATTTGGGCCAATTTTTGAAACAAAAAATTACTAAAATCTCATAAGTTTCTCAGCACATAGCTTTAGAATCAATATTTTCACGAATCTTTAAAAACATTTTTTCGTCTGGAGCAATTTTTCCAATGGCTCTGCTACAAGAAGAACACTGATACCCTATTTTTGCCCGCAGGCTTCACTAAAATAAAGGTTTTTATAGGGTAAAAAGTAGTTCGGGAGGAATATGGAATATTCAAAGCTCTATGAACTAAGCTACTACATATTTCGCAGTATCTTTGAGTTAATACCGAAGATTTTGGCACTAAAGAGAGATTTCTGCCCATTCTGTCAGTTTGCCATAACACTTTGCTCTTGGGTTATCCATGCAATCAACAAGCCCAAAAACGTCCTTTCACCAAACCCCAACAGATGCATAAGTGGAGTCATGGCTAACAAGCACTTCAAGAAAACATTGTGCAGTTTCAGTCGAAAAATCACAAAAACTATCGAACACAAAAGCATTTCAACATGATTTTGCATACCAAAGCCAATAATATCCTCCTCAGGAGCGTGGTGGTAGGCAGTAAAGCTGAGAAAATGGAGAACGGGATGCCTGCAAAGATGCCAGTGGGGCAGAGAGACCCGAAAGACGGTTTGTGGAATCAGCGAAGGCAGTGTGTGCTGGTATAGGTGAGGCCAAAAGGAGAGATCCCTGCATGGCGATTGGGATGGATAGGAAGAGAGGGGAGAGCATTTCAGCTCAGTGGCGAAGCGGCGGCGGTCGATTGACGAAGGCCCCGCCGTGGATGCTGGAGGTGGGTGTGGAGCAGCTGGGGGTGTACAATTTCGACAGGCTTCCGCGACCCTCCTGAATTGGCAGAAACCTTTTTTTTGGTTTTTTGCTTGCCACATTCACTGATGTTTTTAAAAAAATAAGAACAATATTTTATAATAAATCGACACTAATCTTTGTTTCTAGTTAAGTGGAAAATATTTGAATAAATGACCTTGTGCGCTCGCTGGCAGACATAGACGGCGATGACGAAGCTGACGATGCAGACGATGATGAAGATGATGAGCACGGCGATGGCCACGTTCACGTTCACGCACAGGTCTGCTTCAGCCTCCCTCACCCCAACGCCACCTTTTACAGAGCTATTTTATTTCCAACCCACCATAGTGCAAATGTTCAAGGAAAATTGCAAATGAAAGTCAACTGAACTATGCCAGCTCTGTACTGAAACATCGAAAAGGCAAGTAATGCAAACCACTAGCAGAAGATGGGTTGTATGGGGATCAGGGTGTGTGTAGCAACCTTGCAGGAGGTTCTGACTCTGCTGGGCGGCTGGGTAGACGTCCTTGAGCTCCTGGGGGCGGATGCGGATGACGGCGGTGAGGTTGTAGTTCTCGGGGCCGCCCACCCCGGACACCGCCAGACTTTGCAGATCCAAACTCCCGGCCGTTGAGCGAGTCTCACGCTTCGCCGAGCGTCGCAGCCGTGGCGGTCCACTCCCGACGCAGTTGGTCTGCAATTGGGTCTGAGAGGTGACAGGATTCTGAGGGCGATTCTAAAAATACTGATCCTAGGGGGCAGGACAGGGGACAAGATTGCGGCAATCTCTTGTCCAGCCCCCTGGGATGGGCATTATTTGAAGAGCTCTCTGGACTCTTTTTGAGCTGTTCTGCGATTCTAATATTACTGATCCTAGGGGGCAGGGCAGGGGACAGGAATGTAGGAGGATAGCAATCCCTTGTCCTTCCCCCTAGGATGAGCAATATCTGAATCACCCTTAGGAGGCTATTTAGAGTTGTTCAACTGATGAGTGTGCTATGAGGGCAAGAGGGTTGGGAGGTTAAAGGAGAAGAAGTGACTAACAGGTCGGGTGCAGCTGCGTAGGCAGGGCCGAACTTGGCACTCGAAGTAGACGAACTGGCTTGTGGTGAACTGGAAGCCGTACATGTGGATGTAGACGTGTTTGGGGCCCTCCTGGCCTCGCGCCGTCTCAAAGACCGGCGCATCCACTGCCCTGTTCAGCTGCACTGCGCATCTTCAACCTCCTTTCTTCTTTGCCTTCTTTCCCTCATTCCCCCAGCCCCGAACCCATTGAGATCGATGATGCTGATAGAAGCGTCGGGGGAGTTAGTTCCGTCGTGCGCGTAGCAGTCGTGTACATAGAAGTCGTAGATGGCTGCAAATTTCTCAAATTTCAAATTTCACTCTCAAATTTCACTCTCAAACCTAGCTCTGATAAATTTGATAAATTCCATTTCAGTTTTTTGCCAAAAAATTTCAATATCAAAATTTTTCAAGATTATTTTTTTATGCAAAATCTTGTATTTCAGTTTTTTGCAAATTTTGTTTTTGCAGTTGAGTAAGCAGAAAAATTTCCAGAAGTGATGAATTTTGAAAACTCACTCGTATCCTGCATCATGACGTCGAGTGTGATGCGCTGTCCCACGGAGGCGGACTGGAGGACGTCGTTGGCGATGCCGTGGCCGTCGCGGATGGCCATCTGCAGGAAGGGCGTCCCCCCGTTCCCAGTCACCACGCCCGCGTTCGACTGCGGTCTCAAAGCGTCCTCCCTTGGACGCAACAGCAGTTTTCAAAGATCTGCCATGCAAGAAGCGCAACTGAGGACATTGGCTGGCCGAATAGGTTAAGGACAAAGGTCATGAGAGACGTCGTTAGCGACAAAAAACATTGTGGGCTCTTGAATATAATTTAGACATCGTTGAATGTTTCAATCAAAAAATATTGTTTGCGAAAATTGCCAAAAATTTGCCAAAAACAAAATAGGGAAATTGAAATAAAAAGTGGACAAAAAATGCTGCACAGAAGGTGAGTGCGAAAGGTGCTGAGCAAAGCAGTGCAAGTTTAGGCGATAGAAAATGAAACGAGATGAAGATGCCGGCGCCTTGGGGGCCGACAGGGAGGGTAAGGGTGACGTCGTTGATGTTGTAGAGACAGCGGACGTCCAGCGCCATCATTCCGTCCACCAGTAGATTTGGGGCGGGTGAGATTTTCAGCATCACCCGAAACTCTCCTCTAGCCTGCAATTCCTTTTGTCCTTCTATTTTAGGCCTAATTGTAGTTTGCCAGCATTTCATTCATTCATCAATATTTTGGCATTTTCAGGCCATCCAGATTTCGAATGATCGAGGTACTTCTTTGACGCCTCAAATGCTCATGGGAGTTTTCGGTCACAACCTTTTTTATAATTTTTTTGCATCTTTGACTGAGCGGAAAAATATTTTGAGTTTATGATCCTATTACAGCTGCTCTACTGCGCTGGTTTTTTCGAGGCCTTTGACCTCGGAATTCCGGCAATTTCAATTTTAGTGCGCACCCTTTTAATGCAGCACCTGCCGCTTTTTTAGGGGCAGAGGAGGGGGGGAGGGGGGGGGGAAGGGGGACCGGGAGAGGGGGGGGGGCCCCAGGGGCCCCCCCCCCCCCCCCACGACTCCCCCCCCCACCGGGGGGGGGGGGGGGGGGGGGGGGGGGGGGGGGGGGGACCCCCGCCCCCCCCCCCCCCCCCCCCCCCCCCCCCCCCCCCCCCCCCCCCCCCCCCCCCCCCCCCCCCACACCCCCCCCCCCCCCCCCCCCCCCCCCCCCCCCCCCCCCCCCCCCCCCCCCCCCCCCCCCCCCCCCCCCCGCAAAGCAGGGGGGGGGGGGGGGGGGGGGAGAAAAAAAAAAAGAAAAAAAAAAAAAAAAAAAAAAAAAAAAAAAAAACCCCCACAAAAAAAAAAAAAAAAAAAAAAAAAAAATATATAAAAAATCAAAAAAAAAAAAACGAATGGGCGCTCAGCCCCTGATTGGCTTCTTGCAGCCTCGCGTAGTTTTGCTGGTGCTGCAGCCTTTCCGCATTCGTTTAGTTCAATAAACAAGAGCCACCCTTCGCCTAAATCTGGAGCAGCCAGCCGCCCGCCCAACACCAACTCCCTCCTTCACGCCTGTGGGGAGAGGAGGGACGGGGAACGGCTACGGATCAACGGGATCTCCTGCAACCGCCAGAGGGACAGCAGCGCCGCCTGGCCAGTCTTCCTCTTCTAGCCACCACTCCATCTTCACCCTCAACCTCCAGTCCAAGCTCTAAAGTGCTCTCGGTGGCTCTAGGGACCTCCCTATCCACCTTCCTTTCCGGTTCACTCACCTTTTGGGGATTCGGGGCTTTGCGTTTGGGGTTTTGAAGCTGAGCTGAATCGGGACAGCTACAACTTCTTCATGGACTTCTTCACCTTCTCCATCGTCACCCAGCTCTAGGACGCCAAGTCCGAGCTCCACAGCCTCCTCTTCGGCTCCTACAACCTCCAGTCCACCCTCTCTACACCCTCCCTCCATTCCCACCCTCTCTCACCCTGCGTGGAAGCCTTTTCTTGGCCAAACGCAGCCCTTTCCCAGTCCTTCGAGAACCTTCCCTAGCCTGGCTGACCTCTTTCGCAATCCTTGCGTTTGAGTGACGTCATCTACCATAGCCCCTCCATACCTACACCCACTCTAGGGCCCCCACACTCGTCAAGCACATCTGTGCGCCCCCTTCATATCTACCCACTCACCCCACCCTCTGTCAACAGCCCTCCTTAGGGCTTAGGCAATCAGAAACTAGTTCGCCTGCCCCATGGCCTCCCTCTTCACCTGCACCAGCACCGGCTGGGGCAACGAGAGCTACGCCAGCAAGAAGGGGGCCAACAAGTCCGTCTACAGCTCTGCCTGGGGCTACGAAAACACACACCACCCAAACAAAACCACAAATTGGGCTACACGCACGCACACCGCCAGCTCCAAGGAGGCCAACAGGTCCGTCTACAGCTCTGCCTGGGGCTACGACGGCAGCGCCAGCAACAAGGGGGCCAACAAGTCCGTCTACAGCTCTGCCTGGGGCTACGACGGCACCGCCAGCTCCAAGGAGGCCAACAAGTCCGCCTACAGCAACGGCTGGGGCAACGACAACAGTGCCAGCTCCAAGGAGGCCAACGAGTTCATCTACAGCTCTGCCTGGGGCTACGACGGCACCGACAGCTCCAAGGAGGCCAACAAGTTCGTCAACAGCTCTGCCTGGGGCTACGACAACACCGCCGGCTCCAAGAAAGCCACCAAGTCCGTCTCCATCACCTGCAAGGGTCACAAGAGCGCCGCCTCCACCGGGGAGGCAGCCAAGAGTGTCTCAAGGGCCCGCCTGGGCCGCGAGAGCTCCGAGTTCCTCACCACGCTCACCTCCAGTGCCAACAAAAGCCGCCAGAAGACAGTCAGGTTCATTTCCAACTCCTGCCTGGGCCACCAAAGCTTCAAGAGCACCGCCTCCGCCGGGGAGGCCACCAAGAGCATCTCCACCGCCTGCCAGGGCCAGAAGAGCGCCGCCTCTGCCGGGGAGGCCACCAAGAGCATCTCAACCGCCTGCCAGGGCCAGAGGAGCTCCAAATTCGTCACCACGCCCGTCTCCACCTCCTGCCAGGGCCAGAAGAGCTCCAAGTTCGTCACCACACCCATCTCCACCTCCTGCCAGGGCCAGAAGAACTCCAAGTTCGTCACCTGCTCCAAGAACGCCGTCTCCAACGCCTGCCCAGGCCTCGAGACCCACAAGTTCATCAGCGGCGGCCAGAGCATCATCGGCGTCGCCAAGGACAGCCTCAGCTTCAACTCTCCTACTTCACCGTCTCCCAGCCCCTTATGCCTTTCAAAGGGGGGAGGAAAAGGGGTGGGGAAAAAGGGAAAGCAAAGTGGGCCTCCTCCTACTAGAAAAGGAAGGGGGCGGGAAGAAGAGGCAAAAAAAGCCCACAAAAGATCCAAAAGGGACACAAAAGAGGCTTTGAGCCCACCTCACCAGAAGAAGAAAGGGCCCCCTCCTATCAGAAAAGGAAGGGGGCGGGAAGAAGAGGCCCAGAGCCCACCTCATCATCTCCTACACCTCCTCCAGTCTCACCAGCAGCGCCGGGGCCGCCCTACGCGCTTTCAAGGACTCCACCACCCTCTCAAGGCCTGTCAGCACCGCCAGAACCGCTCACTGCGCCTCTCAGGACTCCATCAACGCTCAGGTCGACCTCCGCGGCCTCTACACCTTCTTCCAGCCCTTCTCCGGCTCCATGGACAGCTCGGATGCCCACCAGAACGCCATCAGTGCTCAGTCCGCCCTCCGCGTCCCCGACACCTTCTTCCAGCCCTCCTCCGGCTCCAGGGACAGTTCGTACGCCCGCCAGAAGCTCACCAGCACCACCCGGCCTGCCTACTGCGTCTGCCAGGACATCACCAGCGCCCAGGTCATCCTCCGCGTCTCCGGCACCCTCTCCATTCCTCCTACACCTTCTCTCCGCCATCTCAAGCGTCATCAGGGTTTTGTTGGGGCCTAAACAGCCTCAATGAACCCACACCTTGCCGTGTTCAGCTTTCCCTTCTCTCTCCTCTCCTGTTGGGGGCTGGATTGAAGCAGGAGGGAGAAATGGGCGCCGGGGAGAGCTTCGCGAGCCTGGCCAGCACCGGCGGCCAGTTCCACGCTCTCTACACCCCCCAGAACGACTTCTACGTCACCTGCAATCGCCTCCTCCACTCCTTCTCACCAGCCCCTCAAGCGTCCAAAGGGTTGCATTGGGGCCTAAACAGCCTCAATGAACCCGCACCTTGCCGTGTTCAGCTTTCCCTTCTCTCTCCTCTCCTGCTGGGGGCTTGGTTGAAGCAGGGGGAGGAAATGGACGCTGGGGAGAGCTTCGCGAGCCTGGTCAGCACCGGCGGTCAGCTCCACGCGCTCTACGCCACCCAGATCAACACCCGCAACACCTCCAACGCCTACAGCCACCTCTTCACCTTCTCTCTCCCCTCTCAAGCGCCTCTGGCTTCTGTCTTTGGCTTCGGCCTCAGCAGAGCCACAGCTTTCGGTGCATGCTTTCCACTTTCTTCTCCTCTCCTGCCCTCGGCTGGATTGAAGCAGGAGGAGCGAATGGACGTCTGGGAGAGCCACGCGAGCCTGGTCAGCACCGGCGGCCAGTTCTACAGCCTCTACATCGACCAGGACACCCTGGACACTGCCTACAAGCCTCTCTTCAATCCCTCCATCCACCTTTGAGCTAACTTTAGCCTAGCCTCAATTTCGCCTTTTCTCTTTGTCAGGGGTAGGGATTCAGCAGGAATTTCGAAAAATTTGAGGATTTGTTTGAAGTAGGATTGTTTTATGGCTTTCATACAACTTTCACCATGCCTTTTATGCGCCACCAAATGCTAGGAAAAAGGGCTTCATCTACTCTAGGCTTCCAGCGCTTTTTATCCTTTGCCAAGCCTTCCAGTCACCAGCTAAAACGCCTTCCATGTGCCGCCTTACTCTTTCTCCTCATACCCATTCACCTTGCACTCAACTGTAAAGGGAGGAGATAGGAGTGGGCTGGGCAGTGCACGGAGCCCAGAGCTGCGAAAGTTTCGGCAAGTAGCAGCGGCCCAGAAACGTGGCACTCTGCCTTGGCCTGTCTTTCTCTCTCTCACCTCACCCACTAGGACCCAGCCACCCACGCCGCTCATGGCCTTTAGCAGCTCCTCAGCTATCATACATCTTTCATCTCTTCACCTTTCCAGCTTAGCCCAGCACACAGACCCCCAGCATGGCTCCAAGATTTGATCTTTGTGTGTGTATGCTGATCTCCTACTGTGACTGCTGGCCCCTTAGGTTCTCAGTTCATTCCATCCATTCAAAGCAGCCACTACTTCACCTTCCATGCACCAGCCTCCGCCCCTCTCTCACCTCTACTCCAACCTCACTCCCATCCAGGACAATCATCTACTTGGCTCCACCTACCCACCAGTCCTCGTCACCTTACCCTTTCCCGGACACCCACTCAACTCCCTTTCACTTCTGCCCGCTTCCTCCTCCCCCTCCTTCCACCCAAAATGCTCATATTGTTGGCAAGATTTGTTCACCAGCCTTTTCTTACTGGCTTTAGGATTTCATGTGATTTTGCGAAGGCTCTTTTGGGATACAGGCATTGTTCTAGCTTTTAGCAGCCCGTTGGGCGCCTTTCCTCTCCTCTCACCCTTCTTTCTTAGTGAGGGATGATGTGTAAAATAGATTTCGAATGGGCGCCTCAGCCCCTGATTGGCTTCTTGCAGCCTCGCGTAGTTTTGCTGGTGCTGCAGCCTTTCCGCATTCGTTTAGTTCAATAAAAAAGAGCCACCCCGCCAAAAACAACCAAAACAAAGAAACAAAAAAGCAAAGCAGACACGGAACACAAACCGACACAAGCAAAAAACGAAAAACCCCACCCCCCCCACCCCCCCCCCGCAGAGGACTCGGCTGCACCAGGGTGAGGGGAAGACACAGCAGAGACCCATCCCCCCCCCCTCCCCCCAAACCCCCCCCCTCCGTCAGGGCCAGACCCCCCCGGAAACCAGCAACAACCCCCCGGGGAAAAAAAAAAAAAAAAAAAAAGACACACTAAAAAAAAAACAAAGAAAAAAAAAACCCCCCCCACCAAAAAAAAAAGAGAAAGACAGAAAAAAGAAAAACACAGAAGGAGAGAACGGAGAAAGGAGGAACACACCCTCCTCCCAAACCCCCCCCCCCCCCACACCCCACTCTCACAAACCCCAACAACAGACAAAAACAACACACACCAAGCGCAGAAACCAACACAAAAAGGCACACCCAAAGCAGCAGATGAAAGGAAGATTCCGTGGGATATGGTTGTGGTTATCATTGAATGTTTGTGGTGCGTGGAGCAGTGGTTGGGGGGCCGTTGCACCTTGGGCTCTCCTTTTCGGGGGCGGCTCTGGTTGGGTACGTGTGGGGGGTTGGTGGTTGGGGGAGGGGTGGGGGGGGGGGGGGGACAGGATGGGCCCAACGAGTCAAGGGCATTGTGCGTGCGGGGCAAGTTTCCTGTCGCCCCCCTCTTCTACCCCCAGGTTGTCGGCTGGGGGTGAACCCTGCTAAGCAGGACGAGGAGGAGACCTTGTGTCTCCAAACAAGGCCCCAAACGCCTCGCCCCCAAAAAAGCGTCAATCCGATTGGCCCACCCCGGGCACCATCCGTACAAGGCTGGGTGGTAAAATGACCCTCCCCCTCCCTGGCTGCAGCTGAGGGGACTCAGAGGGGAGAAGGTAAGGTGGAGGCTAGCGCCAAGTGGAGAGCAAGCAAAGGGGGAGGGGACCTCCGTCCACTCCTGTTTGCCGCGCGCCCTGGAACACACACCAACAATGGGGGGCTGGGCCTCAAATGGAAGGCTCAAAGCCTGGAGTGGACTGTTTATTCAAGAAGGCTGCCCGGGCCACATCGAATAACAGCCCTGCCCAGCTACCACCCAAAGTCAACGCACCCTGCACGCCATCCCACATCCGCCCTATGGATGGCAGGGGGCATAGGAGGGCCTTCCTCCTCAGACTGACCGCTCATATGGGCGTCCCAGACCCATCTTGCCCCAGGCCCCAGTCTTGACCCCTCTCCCATTCTCAGCCGCTGTTCCTGGGGCCCCCTTTGGGCCGCGTTTGTGCCAGCTGGCTCCCTTTGTGAGGTGTGCTGAGGGTGCCTGGCCCTGGAATGGCCTGCCTTCTCCTCACTTCTCACTTTCGGCCAGTGACCCTCCAGACGCCTGCCTTGACAAACAACATTTTTGGTACGCGTCCTTTGTCCGCCCTTCGGTGCCGGGCTGTGTGAGGTGGTGGTTGGTGCAAAAACAAGGGCATCAGACTGACAAATGAGGTGTGAAGCTTCCATGATCAGGCATGCAGAAAACTTCCGTATGGTTCAAATCACGCCTTCTGCAAGTTTATAGCATCCAAGATCACATTGTAAAGGAATAAAGGATGACCTTTCTTGAACGCAGCAATTTGTGCACCAGAGAGCTTTAGCCAGTCAGCCAGCACCTCCTCGCTGTGCTGGCCCAAGGTGGGCGGGGGGCGACGCGCCTTGTTCACCGATTCGCTGAATGATACTGCTGGGCCTGATCAAAAACTCAATTTGTCTAAACACCTTCAAACATGTGAGAAAACATACCGGTGACGCAAATTTCACCAGCTGTGGAATGCTGCATCTTGACCACACAGCCGTTGTGAACCACCTGCCCATTTGGGTTTCTCATTCAACTGGTACTGAATAGAGGATAAAGAGAACCTGTGGATGCGAAAAAGCTTCGGCCATGCTGTTCACGCGTCCATTGGGCAGTTTGCTGTCGGCGAAGATGGCCTCCCACTCAGCGCAATCTTTTTCATGAAATCTAAAATTAAATTTAGAATTTTTCACAAATAGCGGAAAACGAAGCTGCGGCCAAAAGGCCATACCTCTGCTGCACCAAAGGCACAAGTGTTGAACGCTGTTGAACTCTGACCGCGTTGCTTGCAAACCGAGCATCTGAGCTCCATTCTGGCCGCTGCAGCAGTTGGCAGAGTTCTCGGAACAGATCGTTGCCTCAAAAAACCTAAGTCATTTTTTTCCATCAGCTCAAATGCAGAGCAAAACCAGCTCCAATCACCAGCCACTTTCCATCTCTGGTTTGGAATGCCTCAAATATATTTTGCCATATTTGGTTTGTGCTTTTGTTGGGTGGTTGAAATGCAAACTTGGTAAGGAACAATGCTCTCGTGCGCTGTGCCCCATCGCTTGGCCTCCTGCCCCCCATTCAGGTAGTTTCCGCCAATGTTGACCAGCGCCGAAATCTTCAATCTCATATTCTTTTGTACGGAATAAAAATATCAATCTAAATTTTTGGAGAATTTCCAAAAAATTGGAAAAAAGCGAATAGCGAAAAAAGTAGAAAAAGCTAAATTGGTGCACCTGAGTTGATAAGAGATTGGCGTCTATTCGCTGTCCTCGGCCTCCGTTGCGCTGGCGCTCAAGAAGGGCAGCCATGATGGCGCCGTGGAGGTAGAGCCCCGTCATGAGATCTGTCACTGCCACGCCCACCTTTGCGGGTTCGCCATCCTGTCAAGTTTATGCCTCAATTTCATCGAGCCTTTTATTATTCTTGTTACTCTGCTCATGTTCATTTCCTGACTTTGCGGCATTGGGCCAAAATTATTGCTCTATTCGATGCCCCATTGAGGTTTTTTAGATTTGCTACTTGCTTTGTAAGTGAGATATGAATATGTGTATGTGAATCGATGAATCAGATCAATGAAAGATGAATTTGCAGCTTTGTGGGAACGTAAATGGAATTTTCAAATTCATCAATGAATTATTTAAAAGTAATAGATTAAAAATTAATTTTTATGAGGAAAACACGATTTGAGGATGTTGCGTAATTTTTTGCATGTTTCTGTATGATAAAAGTTTAGTTTAATATATTCCTTGGACCACAAAGTTTAAAGTTGTGAAGTAAACAAAATCATTTTAGATTAATGCAATTTTCAGTAATGCAGCACCGATACTGGATGTTTCACATCCGAGAGGCCTTGCTTTGCGAAGCAAAAAGGGCAATGCATTGCCACCGAATTGTCGTCGTAATCAAATGCCGGATAAATGGGCAAATGCACTTATGATAAATTTTCAACAGAATTAAATGGAAGAAACCTGGGCGCCAGTGATGTGCATGAGACCGCCTAGAGCGGCTGCAATGACATCATAGCCGCCACGCTTCGACCAAGGTCCTAACATAAAACAATCTCTCCAACTGCAAAGAATGATGTTGGAGACATAAGGGACGAACCAGTAGGCCCAAAGCCAGTGAGGCTGGCGTAGATGAGGCCCGGACTGGCCTTGTGCAGTTGCTGGAAGCCCAGTCCCAGTCGCTCCATAGTTCCCGGCAGGAAATTCTCCAGCACCACGTCCGCGGATCCCGCAAGCTGTGAAGGGTCGACGTTTGGGAAAAGGGCTGTTGAAGTGCGAGGAAATTAGAGTGACAATTTATGGTAATTTTTTGCGCTAAAATACTGTTGGCTAAGACCGAAACTACATTTGGTCTAAATTATTTGCAATGTGATTTTTATACACTTCAAAGTTGATTTTTCAAATAATTTAGAGCATATAACAAAATTCGAAATTTGATAAATTCTAAATTCCCCATGTTTTCCCATTTAAAACTAAAAAATTGGCTTCTTAATTAGTTTCCAAAACTTGTTTCCGTCCCTCGTTTCCCAGGCATTATTTTCAGCTGCACATTGGAGCAAACTTATCGCTTGTAAACTAAGTTTTCAATTAGACAAAATCTTACACACACAGCATTGTTTAAAGCGATATTGATGAGAAAATCCATTACAGCTGAAACCTTTCGAGAATTCGCACCTAATGCGTGAGTTGAAGAAATGCCACCGCTGTCGCCGTGTTTTTTGGCTTCATGGCCGATTCCTGCTCCACAAGCGCAGTTGCCCTCTGTCTACACCGATTGGCAGACTGCCCAGCTTCCGCGCTAGCCCCAGAGAACATGCATGGACCGAACAGTCAGCAAAAGGAGCAGAGGCAGGCTACTGCGACAACTGCGGCAAGAGCTTGAGCATGAAAGAATTGCGTGAGCACGCTCTTTCCCAGTGTGGGCTGGGTCTGCTTGGGCATTTGCGGAAATCTATCTACCACACCTGTCCCAACTGTTCCTACTCCACTCGAATTTTGAAAGATCTGCGCAAGCATCTGACCTCTGCCACTGCATGCAGGCGCCGCAACGGGGAAAAAATTCCAAGAACTAACAGCGGCCATTCGTCCGTCAAGAAAGTTTGTCCCAACTGCGACTACTCCACCCCAAACAGCCGGCACCTGCGGATACACTTGGCATCGGCTACGGCTTGCAAACGCCGGAATGGCCTCATCTCGACGCCTAGCAGAACCCTGTCACCAGTGAATAACACATGTCCCAACTGCGACTATTCCACCAAACACCACTCACACATGGGGAGACACTTGGCATCGGCTACTGCTTGCAAACGTCGAACAATGGTCAACCTCACCTGTCATAACTGCGACTACTCTACCAGAGAAAATTCTAAGATGCAACGGCATATGGCATCAGCTACAGCTTGCAAACGCCGAAATGGCCTCACCACAAGTTCAAGCAATATTACCTGCCCCAAATGCGACTATTCTACCAAGTACAGTTCATGCATGCGAGTGCACATGGCATCGGCTACTGCTTGCAAACGCCGAATTGATCTAATCGCAACTTCTTCCCCAGTGAATATCATTTGTCCCAATTGTGATTATTCTAGCAAAAACAAGGCAAATTTCCGAAGACATATGGCATCAGCTAACGCTTGCAAACGCCGAATCGAGCAGATCGCGAATCCTTCACCAATTAACACCACCTGTCCCAACTGCGACTACTCCACCAATTTAAGCTCAAAAATGCGACGTCACATGGCATCGGCTACTGCTTGCCTACGCCGAAACGTCATGATCACTCCCGCCCGCAAAACTCCACCAGTGAATCACACCTGCCCCAACTGCAACTACTCTACCCGCCATAGTAGTGACTTGCGCAGGCACAAGGCATCAAACACTGCTTGCAAACGCCGTAATGATAGATTGCCTCAATCTCAGAATGTTGTGCTCTGTGGAAAAAGTTAATGAAAACTGTCAGTCGTTTTCTCTTGTAAAAAATGACACGTAAGCAACGGCACACTGAAATTTCGGACACTGCAAAATATGGAGAATTATATAACTTTTGCGAAACAATCTTTGCAATATCATGAAAATTTTACAGAAATATCTTGAGATAAGAAGATTTTGTTAACTAATTCCGGTATTTCTAAAAAGCTAGACGAAAAACTAAACAACGTAAACGTAAAATAACGCAATTATTTCGGCTATTTTGTACTATCTGGTCTTTTAATTTTTTGAGTCACAAATTGGGTCATGGTCAAATATTGCACAAATTGCGACTCTAGCGTGCCTTTCTACTGTTTTTGAGTCCAACGCATTAACCACTCCGTCATAGGACCAGCTTCAATGCCAGAATAACTTTCACTCATAAACAAATCACTGAATAGGGTAAGCGTTGCCAACTTGATCTAACATTGCAGCAAACTCTACTCCGCTCTACGCTTGACCTTGGAATGCTAGAAATTGTTTGGCAGCATTGACATGCGATTTTAAGCCCTTCGTCCCGCTTCGTTCCAAATTTTACTGGGACCTTTAGGCCGTCCCATGACGCAATTGCCTGGGCAAATTAGCCGCAGGGAAGATTTACACAGATTAGCGGGCAGGGGAATAAAAGACCAGATAGTACAACATACCCATTATTTCTTAAAATTGCATATTTTTGAGGAGAAAAGTCAATTTATGTGACCTCTTTTTCCATTGATTTCTCAATATTGGCCTTAATTATGCAGCAAACGATTATGAGCATCAATTAATACAGGTCAAAAATCAGAATTTGAGTTAGAAAACTAAAAATACTGGGTCTTTCCACTTTGACAATATAGGCTCCCAAATATCCCCTGATCATCGGGCAATTTCAAAAATTTCACTTCTTACACACATTATTTTCATTTTATATTGGAGCAAACTCCTAGTTTCGTAAAACTGCGATTTCAATGAGACAAAATCTTACGCACACAGCATTTTTCAAAGCGATGAGGGTGTGCAAACCAAATGCAGTTGAAACCATTCCAAGAATTACACACAATGCGCGAGATGAAGAAGTGTCACCGCTGTCGGCGTGTTTTTTGATGCACGGCCGATATCTGCTCTTCTCAAGCGCTGTTGCCGGTTGGCAGAATGTCCGGCTTCCCAGCTAGCCCCAGAGACTATGCATGGACTGAAGAGTCAGCGGAAGAAGCGGAGTCTGGCTACTGCGACAACTGCGACAAAGCCTTCAGCAGGAAACAACTGCTCAACCACAGTCTTTCTCGCTGTGGGTTGGGTCTTCTGGGGAGCAAGCGAAAGCCTCTTTACGAAAATGTCTGTCCCAACTGTCCCTATTCCACCCCATTTTTTAAAGATCTGCTCAGACATATGGCCTCTGTCACTGCTTGTAGACGCCGCAATGGACTAAAAGTTCCAACAAGCAACAGCGACCGTTCCTCCTCCAAGAAATTTTGTCACCGCTGCCCATATTCTACCGAACACGGCTCACACATGCAGAGGCACTTGGAATCGGCTACAGCTTGCGAACGAAAAAACGGGCTCATCAAGAAACTTGCCAAAACTCCATTCCCAGTGAGCATTACCTGCCCCAACTGCGACTATGCTACGAAGCATAAGGGAAGCATGCGGAAGCACATGGCATCGGCTATCGCTTGCAAACGCCGCAATGCAACTACTTCACCAGTGAGCAACACTTGTCCCAACTGTGACTACTCCACCAGTAATAGCTCGAAAATGCGAAGGCATATGTCATCGGCCACTGCTTGCAAACGCCGAAACGACCTAATAAATCTTAAACCGGATTCATCAGTGAAAATTTTTTCCTGTGCAATCTGTGAGTACTCCACCAAGTACAGGAAAAACCTGCGCAGACACATGGCATCCCACGTAAAAGATAGTTTTCGAAACGAGCCAGTTGACAAGGTTTGCCCTAACTGCCACTACACCAGCACAAAAACGATCGACATGAGAAGGCATTTGACGTCAGATATTGCTTGCAAACGCCGCAATGATAAGCTCCTGATGATTCAACTTCAAACTATTTAGATTATTTTACTCTTCTCCCAAAATGATTGTTACTCAGTTGTTTCTTGATGATGAAAGCTTTATTGGCAAATTGACAAGCTAAGCTACAATCTAAGCAAGATAATGGTAATTTGACTTTTGATAACTTGAAAATTTGTAGAACTGCCGAAATATCATAAGACTGAAAAAGCTTCGAATCGAATATTTTGATAACTTTCTGAAATGGGCACTTCTCTAACTTGGCATCAAACTGTCGATAAAAAATTCAGGCTTATATAAGCAATGAATTTTTCTTACGACTCTTTTATTTTTTTAAAGAGTTTTTAAAAATTAAACTTTAGGAAAGACATTCCAGATGTATTAGACCAAACGCAGCTTCGATTTTTGCGAAGTAGTTTATCGTTAAAATTTATAATAAGACTTCGTAAGATTGCTTATTTATGTAATTTAAACTTAAACAATTTAGAAATTTTGCATTTTCTTGTGGAAGTAACTCAGTTTCCATGGTTTCTTTTTGCACGGGTTTTGACACCAGTGAATTTATCTGTCTAAACCATGAACCAAACGATATTTAAGAAGCAACACACCTTTCGAGCCAATTGCTAGCCTTTAGCCCTACATATCGAGCTTTACATATATTAAATTTTAAATTCCGCTTGTTTGTTTGTCATTGTTTTCCTGCCCAAAACTAAATAACTTGCTTATTAACCATTTTCAAAATTTGAGTGTATGAGATGCTTCCGCTTTGTAAACTTTCGCTTTGCAAACTGACTTTTCAATCAGACAAAATCTTACACACACAGCATTGTTTAAAGCAATGGTGAAGTGAAAGTCAGTTACAGTTGACACAATTCAAATTTCAAAAATTCGGACCCAATGCGAGAGCTGAAAAAATGCCACCGCTGTCGGCGTGTTTTTTGGCTTCTTGGCCGATACCTGCTGCACAAGCGCAGTTGTCCTCTGTCTCCGCCGATTGGTAGACTGCCTAGCTTCCCAGCTAGCCCTAGAGAGTATGCATGGACTGGAGATTCGGCCGATGAAGTGGAGCTTTGCTACTGCGACAACTGCGGCAAAGGCTTCACGAGAAAGCAACTTCAAGATCACGGTCTGACCCTCTGTGGACTGGGCTTTCTAGGGAGCAAGCGGAAGCCTCTCTACCAAAATGTCTGTCCCAACTGTTCATTCTCCACTCGATTTCCTAAAGATCTGCGGAGACATCTTGCTTCTGCCACTGCTTGCAGACGCCGCAACGGGCAAGAAATTCCAAGAACTAACAGCGACCGCTCGTCCGCCAAGAAAGTTTGTCCCGACTGCAAATATTCCACCAAAAACAGCCGGCACATGCGAAGACACTTGGCATCGGCTACAGCTTGCAAACGCCGTAATGAGCTAATTGCAACTCCTCCCACCACTTGTCCCAGCTGTGACTTTTCCACGAAGTGCCACTCACGCATGCGGAAACACATGGCGTCGGCTACAGCTTGCAAACGCCGTAACGGGCTAATTGCAACTCCCGTCAATTGTCCCAATTGCGACTATGCCACCAAACATAGCTCTAAAATGCGAGCACACATGGCATCGGCTACAGCTTGCAAACGAAGAAATGGGCTCATGCCTGCCAAAACTCGGTCGCCAGTGAGCATTACCTGCCCCAACTGCGACTTTACCGCGAAGTACAACTCAAGCATGCGGAAACACATGGCATCGGATATCGCTTGCAAACGTCGCAATGGCCTCATTGCAACTCCCGTCAACTGCCCCAACTGCCACTATACCACCAAGCACAGCTATAAAATGCGGGCACACATGGCATCGGCCATCGCTTGTAAACGCCGCAACAGTATCGTTAATCCACCTGTGAAAGTCTCATGTTCTAATTGCGACTACTCAACAAAGCACAGAAAGGACTTGCGGAAACACATGGCATCGGCTACTGCTTGCAAACGTCGCACTGGCCTCATTTCAACTCCCGTCAACTGCCCCAACTGCGACTATGCAACCAAAAGCTTCTCTAAAATGCGGGCCCACATGGCATCGGCTACATCTTGCAAACGCCTACTTGGGCAGATCACACTTCCAGCACCGGTGATCAGCACCTGTCCGAGCTGTGACTATTCTAGCCTGAACAAGGCAAATATTCGAAGACACATGGCATCGGCTACAGCTTGCAAACGCCGGATTAGGCTCATCACAATGCCTGCCGGTTCCACCTGTCCCAGCTGCGACTATTTCACGGAGAACAAGGCACATTTGCGAAGACACATGGCATCGGACACTGCATGCAAACGCTATAATGATAGATTACCTCGATCTTAGAATGTTGTGCTATGCAGAATAAGAGAATGAAAATTGCCAAGGCGAGTCTAAGGCTTGCAGTCGTTCTCTCGCAAAAAATACCGGCAAATAAGCAACAACAACGCCGAAATTTCGGTGACTGTAAAATTTGGAGAATTATAGAATCTTAGTAATCTTTGAAATATAAACATTTTATAAAAATATGTTGAAATGAGAAAATTTTGCCACATTTAGCATATTTTCGTTATTTCTAAAACGTTAGAAAAACAGGGTTTTAAAAGTGTTTTCAATTTCCATCTTTTTTTGAAAAAAAGTCTCTTTTTATGGCTGCTTTATGCATTGATTCTAAAATGATTGATCCTAAACCATCTACAAAACGTTTATGTAGAGGCAACACACCTTTCGAGCCAATTGCTGGCCTTTAGCATGCTGTAGGTCGAGCGTGAGACTGCGTTTGTTCCTGTTCACAGTGAGGAAGTAGGCAGATTCTGTTCCCACTGCGGGCGGGCGCCAGGATCGAGTGTCGTCCCCTTTTCCTGTTGCAAAAAAAACTCTGATTCCAGTAAAAATTGAAACCTGTCAAAAGTTAGGATTAAAATTCGGAATGTAAAACTACCGGGTCTCTCGACTTTGACGATATCAGCGCCCAAATCCCCCAGGAGCATGGAGCAGAAAGGTCCAGCCAGAATTCGCGTCAGGTCCAACACACGCACTCCACTAAGTGGCCCACCGACACATACTGGCATTCTGTGCTCTTTTTGACGTCTAGTAACCTCAATGCTTGCTACAGGCGTCAATTTGATTTGAAATCATGGTCGTCAAAAGTGATAGATTTGGCTTTTTTTATTTCAATTATCCCTTGTCGTTGAACCCTTATTAACAGTTTCACCCATCACCATCAATCCCATTCATTTCTGAAACATTCCCAGTGCTTCTGAACACTGAACAAATATTTATTCCGCATCACTGACACTGACAATGGCATTTAAAAATAAGCAAATGCACCTATAATGCCAATACTATTTGCAACCCTTAGAACCGAACCACAATCAATATTGCACCGCAATATCAAAACAGACTAGCTGCCTGGGGGGACACAAGCGGAGAGATTCAACCAAGCGTTATGAAAAAAGCCTAAGTATCATTAGATAGGAGAGGATAGCGGTTGTAGACAAGTAGAGAGCCTACAACGGTGCCAGCCCCGAGTAGAAATGACACTCCGATGGGGGAGTGGAAGAGAAGGGCTGAGCCTCCAGCCACTGCTAAAATGGACACTGCGCTGGTGAAGGTCTTGAGCATATTGTCCAGATGCTTCATCATCAGCGAGATGTACAGCCCGCCGCCGCTCGTCAAGCCTGAAACGGGTGGCTTTTTCTTGATTCTATAGCTGCTTCAAAGATATGCACATAGGACAAATATTGAGCTATGCCTAAAATCATTGTGGATAAATATGGCGTATGTAACATCAGTAGACCAAGTACCGACCCCAGAAATAGTATTTATTACACCTATACCCTTCAGTCCCCTCGAAGCCCAAAAATACCCTTCAATACCCAGTAGCAACAAAACCGATGCAATAGAAACCCATCCAAAGACATATTACCTATGGTGCATTATTAGCTAAATTGTTCAGGTTCAAAAAAGAGGCAACCTATGATGAGCCAGACGGTTGGGGAGTATCCATGGAAAAATCCGAACTGCCAGATGCGCCCTCCGTCCTGAAAGGCGCAAAGGAGCCCAGTGCAGAGGATGCCGGAGGAGTAGAGCTGGAGGTTGCGCTGCCAGAAGCTCACCTCCGAACTCGTCGCCTTCAGCATCTTCTCGAACCAAACCCCTGCTCATCCTTTCCACCTCCTCACACCAAGCTCACGAAGGGATGAAAGCTGAACCTGCGAAGGCGGACGTGAAGCAGCTGATGAGGACGCAGAACAAGCCCAGCGCATAGTTCTCCTCCTTTTGAGTGACCTGGAATGTATGGGCTGGGTTGGTGAAAAGATCAGCTGCAATGGCAATCGGCAAAGCCACCAACGAAGCCAGTTCAGATGCTGCTGGGAAAAAACCTGGGAAGGCGAAGCTTCATGGAGCTGAACAATGGCCACTCCGGCCATAAGACCCAGCAAAGAGGCCCACTGAAGGTTGGAGAAGCGTCGGCGCAGAATCAGCATCATCATCAGAGCTGTCGTCACCACCTACTTTTTTTTTGAGGTTGACAGCTTTAATGCTGTGTAAGAAGGCTGCCCCTAACGGGACCAGCCTAACAGGGAAAAATGATGCGGCAAATCACATTGGCATTGAGAATGAGAGGCAGTTGAATCAGCTGGTTTTCGGATGGGCCAGTTTGTTTTCGGATGGGCCAGTTTTCTTCCTTGCTTCTTCTCCAGTCAATTTCCTTTGCTAATAACAAAAACAGGGCTAAAGCCCAATTTTTCAGAAACTTACACCACCCATTTGTAAGTATTGTAAAAATGCTTAGGATAAGTGGAGGTAAAGAGTTATTTGGTGATAAAGAGAGTTATTGAGTTGGCACTGTTTTGCAGAGTAGAAAAATGAGAGTGAACCTTGAGTTGACAGGTGACGACATAAACGGAGGGCTGTAGATTGGCCAGTGCAAGGAAGTCTAAATTGTTCTGAATGGCGTACAGCACTGATGGAACGGTGCACTTGGCCATCTCTGATGGGCGTTGCAATAGCGATGCCCTCAAATCTCAGCAATATTGTCATTAGCAGCTTAAATTGAACTGAAATGCTAAGGTGAGTTCGCGAACAAGAAACGTTAAAAAAATTAATTTTGAGAAATTGCGACAATTACATAAAAACCATATTCTCTCGGTTGGCAACACAATGTTTGTAGCAGGAAGAAAGTGAACTCGCATCGACTTATTCTGTGAATTCGACATAAATATGAACCTGAGATCGTTGAAAGTAGCAGTAACAGAGCCATGTCGCTGGGAAAAAATAAAAATAAATGAAGCCATCCATTTTAAACACTCCGATATCAACACCACCGTGCTGGCAAAGTAAAGCTCGGTTTTAGAGCCCTGCAAATTTTACTGTCTCTGCCATCACTTCGGAAAGGATCAATATAACCTCAATGAGTGAGGAGCGAAGTAGCAAAGAATGTGCTGTCCAAAGAAGCAAAGCTGAGCCGCAAATGTAGCCCTTGAACAGGAATTCTGCAAAATTTGCTGGTTTCTCAACTAAAAATTACGTTCGACAATTAGAAAAAATGTATCAATTTTTAATTTTTTTTGATATGCTGAACAAAATACCTCTGCAAGAAGCAGTGCGCTGAGGCACTGGAAAGTGTTCGACACTGATAGGCTTGAACTGTTTCCCAGACACGCCCAAGCCAAGCTCCACATCCTCCTCTGCCATCGTGCTTTGAGACTCGAGCCTCACCTAAAACAATGACTGGTACAGAGAACTAAGGTGTTGGGACAAATCCGCGTGATTCACTTCCACAAATGCAATCCTAAAGTCAACAGGCTTAACCAGAAACTTATCGAGGGTATATGTGGCGGTTTTTGACGCAATTCCGAAAATGCAGCCTGCACATAAAACCTTCCTACTCCCTCAGCCAACTTCTAGGCAAAGCACACACTTTTCATTGCCTATTTATACATTTTCTCATCATCAGGAAACTTTCTCCCCTACATTCAACACTAAAAACAAAAATAAACCTAAAGCTTGCTTTCCCTTGCCATTCGAAGCGCGCATGAGCAGAGCTCGCAATGGCTCAAAATTGCTCCGCCTATTTGTTTGCTCTCCCTTCCTAGGTTGGCTTGGAACTATAGCTGAAACAGGAAACCTGAGCTCTTTTCCGCATCTCTCCCGCCCAGCCTTGGACCATGTTTACTCAGGGACTGCAGGGAGTGGGACAACCATTTCGACAAAATGGCAGCTTCAGAAAGAGGCACTAGGAGCAAATTTGATCACAATCCTATCCAGTGGCAAACCTGGCAACCTAGAATCTAGCCGATCCCCAACATTCGTTAGTTTTGGTTCGACGGCAGTTGTTTATAGTTGAGCAGAAAGATGGAGAATGGGGATGTCTATTTGGGCCCTTCAGCAGAGACAGCATTAATGGCGAATAGCTTGGCCACTTCGTTGAAGTCGCTGTATTCCTTCTGCTCTTTCAGTATCTGCAATCCGGCAACCCTTAGACAAAACATACTTTATTTCATAAAAAAGGGGATTGTATATGTAGCTAATGGAAAACGAAAGACCACTGCAATATACAAGCTGTCAAAAGTTAAAAAGTGAAATAGCATAAATATTTAATGCCAAAAAAAATTATTTCTTAAACAAAATTTTCGAGATTTTTTTTCGTTAGGAGGCGTCAAAAACCAGAAGGACCTTTCTAGCAATGGGCATGCGATTGAAGACGTTCCAGGTGACGATGCCGACGATCCGCTTGCCCTTGGTGTAGAAGATGACGCCCTTCCCTCCGCTTTCATTTGGAAACTCACGTTCCCCACCATCACCACCTCCATCTATTCTCCGCTCTGCCAACAAAAGCAGCGCCGAAATTGAATCCTTCTCCCCCCTAAAAGTCGTCCATAGTCCTTTCTGTCCCGCCCGCCGCCCCTGAGGGACAACGAGACCCCTCGGAGCTCCCGTCTCGTACTTCCACACCCAAACGCAATCGCGCCCCTCAAAAGCCCCCTCCCAACCGGCTTTCGAAGGTGAAAAAGCCCTGGGGAGAGGAGCAGAAGAAGGATGGACCATCCCCCTTATTTTAGAAACCCGTCCCACCCTCCCAAGCTTCTTTCTGTGTGGGCAGGAGGTTTTGTTCCGCCTATCGCTCCACCTCCCTAATCGATTACGCACCTCCTCAGCTCCTCTTTTTGTCTCTCCCCTGGCCTAGGCGGCGTGGATGGATCAAAAAAAGGGTCCCAACTGAATCGGCCCCACCCCCCCCCCTTCTGCCAGTAGCAGTAGGCACACATCATATCAGGCTACAAAGCCCCATAGTGGCCGGGGCCAAGTGCGCCGCGCATCAAATGTCTGCGCCCCCCTCCTTGGATGGCTTTGCAAAAGGGGGACTTAGGGAAGCTTCCCTAAGTCGGACGGGGCGTTTCATTTACTCTCAGGCCGTTGCCCGCCTTTCTCTATTGGACACAATAGGTCTGTTCACTAACAAAGGCACAGCTGCGAAGCATGAATCTTCATGCCCCCTATCCCCGACTCCTGTTCCAATCCTGTTTTCGCAAAACCTGTCCCCCCTATTCTGACCCCCCTCTAGTCAGCCCAGCTGTGCTGCAGTTGGCGGCATTAGCGGGGGCCCCTCGGGAGGAGACAAAAGCCAGCTACTTGCGGGCCAAACATAAAGGCACTTGAGCCACCCTGATGTCCCCAACACCTGTCCTCAGGAGGGCCGTTAAAACCCGCCTCATCCAGCGTCCTGCTGAAAACTTCCGGCAGGGGAACCCCTCTAAGAGCATCAACAACTGCCAGCTGTACGAAGTTGTGACACTAGAAGGGGGGTGGCACAGAAAGCTAATTTGCTCCAGCTAATCCTCTCATCTCCCGTTTACGGGGAAAAGAAGGATTGTGTATGAGTGCGAGGGGGCAGAAAATAGGGGGAGGCAAAAGTGACTTGCACTGGCTTCCTTCTCCCCTTTCATTTCCGCCTTCCCTATTCGCCAACTTCAACTGAGCTTCCGGGCCAGGACACGGGGCGCCGCTGAAGCCATCAGCAGAGTGTCAGACAGGGTTCCTGAATCTGTCGCAATCCGCAGTAACCAAAGCATATCCGACAAGGCGTCAGGGAAAAGGAGAGAAAAGCGGGAAAGAGGGCTGACGGAAAGTGGCAGTGCCGAAAACGGAGGTGCTTGAAAAGAGGGCGAGCCTCTGTCGTTAGGCTGGCCCCCGACTGTCTGTGTCTGGGATGGAAGCGAGCAACAGCAAGGGGCGGTTCACTTAAAGCTCTACCCTGGGCTGAGAGACGTCAGATCTTTGACGAGCCAATCATTCCTGGCCTGTCTAGCAAAGGGTTAATCTGCAGCTGGCTTTGGCAGGAGCCAGAAAATTGTCTAGAAGGCTAGAAGGCCTATATTAGCCATTTCAATGCTGCGCGGAGAAACTGAAATCAGAAAAAATTTTAGGGATAAAGAAAAACTGAACAAACATTCTTAGTAAATCTTTGTTGAAATGCAGGCATGAATTCTATCGCATACCGAAATAGCAGTTTTGATTTACTTTGGTAAGGCAAAATAGAGCAGAAAATGTCATTTTCACCAAGAGTGTCTGATCCTTTCCAGCATAGGCCTGGCAAACAGTTTTACGGTCCTAAGAAGGAACGTGCCTAAGCCGCTTTTGTAATCCTCAGAGGGTCTAAAACAAATTTCATTTCGCTCTAGTTATGCGCATCGCTTTCTAAAAAAAGGTTGTAGCCTACGTCTTTCCTTATAGCTCCTGTCATGAAAACTTGATGATCCCACAACGCCATTTCACGGTTGAGGCATATCTGACGCAGAAAACCTTCATAAATATTTACGGCTATCTAGAACTGCCGTCCAAGCATGAACCAATCGACATCGTCTGGGAAGTTTTTTGCCAACTGATGACATTTGGCCAAATGTTCCACCCCGGCAGCTGTCTAAGCCAGCTTTTATGCTCCCTAGTTTCCCTCCATTTGACCAGCATCGATTCCTCAAACAGAGGTGTCCAATAATTCCCACCCGAAGAGTCGAAGAATTCCCACCCTATACTCCAGCCAAAGCAATTTTATTCCACAAGCTAAGTGACACAAAAATACAGCAATATAGTCTGAAGCAGCTGAAAGTGACCCCAAAAAAGGCCAATTTCAGATAATTTTGCGCCAAATTTTCCCACCCTCCCCAAATTGTGCCCCAAATTTGTCCTGTCTAGCGAAAAAAGGCGCATCTCTTGCCAGCCAGCAGTCGGGAAGGGCCAGAGAATCCAATTTCTGAGAAGATGAGGGGCGAATTTCTCGCCAGCTCCCCTCTCCTCCATCTCTGTATGGCGACTGACTCCACCCACCCAGGCAATCATGCGCTGGGAAGTCTTGCGGGGCTGGTGGAATGGAGGGAAGGGCTGCAAGGGGTGACGGGGGTCTGGCGGGGGGAAGGGATTAGTGGAAGGGGGAGAGTAGAAAGGCTCTTTGCCGGTGTGTCCTTGGGGCTAGGGGCAAATCCACTCCAGGGCCCCCTCCCTGCTTATCGCGATTGATGCGTCAGGCCTCGTAAACTCTGCCTGCGCTGCCCGTTCTCCAATCCCCAGGACCGCCCAGGCAATGGCCTCCCATAAACTTTGCTTGGAATAACCATTTTTTCCGTCCTTGCGTGCTTAGATTATGATGGCTAGAGGAGAAAGACCGAAATGAGCATAGACCGTGAACTTCGCTGAACAGCTCAGCAGGGGAGCGCTCTCAAAGCCATGGAAAAGAAAGTGAACCCTAGGCCTTCTCCTCTAGTCACAAGACCAGAGATCCCTGACATCATCTGCCGTTGGTCAGCTAGGAGAAACTTTGATAGACTCTGGCACCTGCTGAGGGACAGGCAGCCGAAGGGAAGGCAGCAGGTGAGAAATGAGGGCGGCAGAGGATGCTGGCACATCCCCTGCCAAATGAGCCAAGCGCCCACACGTGAGAGGCCTTAGTGCGGGGGCAAACAGTCGGTGGAGGGAAAGGGCACTGAAGCGAGGCTCTTCTGGGGATCTCTCAGTGGCGTCAACCTGTCTTCATTAGGCCGGTGAAGCGGGAAAGCCTTTGGCGGTTCATTGAAGCCCCCCCCATTCCAACCGATGCATCCCATAATGTCTCTGCCCTGGGTGTTTTTGCCTGGCACTTCCCCTAGACGGGCTGGATAATGATAGTGGCGGTAATAGGGGTCGAGTTGCATTTAGGAAGAGTGAGGGTGAATGGATGGGTTGATTGAAGCTGCCTCCAGACACAGAGCAGCTGCCTATGAAGTTAGTGCTAATAACCAAAGACAGTTTCACTTCAGCTGGATAATGATTCATTAATGAAGCATTTTTCACCTGCTGCAAGCATCAGTCGACTGTGAGTCAACTGGCAAAGCGCTTTTGACGAAAGCAAGACAAGTAGCAGTCAAATGGGGATTCAAACGCGCGCCGACCAACTACTCCTGAAAGCAAAAGGCCTAGAGCTAAGCGCACAGTGAGGATGGCTAGTCCGGAGCTTTGGCTTCTCCTTGGAGGGATCAAGGAACCGCCATGCTACGCAGCAGTCTTCTGGCTAGAACAGCGGCCTTACGGCTGACCAACCGGCCCATACATCGTTTGTGATCCTTTCATTCTTTGCTAGTACCGCACAAAAATTATTACATTTATCTACAATTGCCCAAAAATGCTACAAATGCAACAAATAGTTTTTATTTCCTTCTTTCAGTAACACTGAAATATTGTCATCCATTTAGAAGTGAAAATAGTTGCTAAAATTTGCGTAAAAAGAAAATAATACAATACTGAAAGCTTTTACCTTTATTGCGTGATCTAATCAGTGATCAATACGCCTGCGTTCTGAACAGATGATGCCGCTAACAGCTGATCAAACTAATCTTGCGACCAATCGAAATATCAACAACAAATAATAATCAACCAATAATTGGCCAATTTTGCAGAGCCATGCGGACTGCTGGCAGCTGCCGGTCCTTCGAAGCCGATCCCAAAGGGCATGCGCTCCACGGCGGAGATCCAGGAGCTGCAGTACCCGGACCCAGGGCCGCCGGCCACCATGGACGACCTGCCCATCCCCTACAAGCCCTACCAGGAGGAGTACAATCGGCAGCAGAAGACCTTCAATGCGCTTCTGGCTGGTGCCGGCACACTCTTCGCCGTCACTCTGTCCTATGTTGGCCTTTTTTGGCCCAGTAGGTCATGCGAGATCCATATGAAAGTCAGAAAGGGCTGAAAAATGGCGAATTTACCTGATTTTGCCTCACTGTTTGACCCCGGGCGGAAAAGGGTGAGGGGAATTTGTGATGTGAAAAATTGGCAGGTTTGAAAGTTTGAAATTTGTAATCCGAAAAAATGGGAAGTTTTGAGTAGTTGAGTTGAAAGAGTGTTGCAGGCCATTTACAACGACATCTGGTCCCTGGCGGCCGGGGCACCGCCGAAGGTGTACCAGGAGCGGCACAAGGAGATCGCCAAGTACAAAGCTGAGGCTGCCAAAGAGGCTGAGGCCAAGGTTCAAGCACCTTGATCATCTATTGATTTCTATGCTTTCGAATGGTCATTGGGAAGGGTGAGAGACAGAGAGGGGGGAAATTACGGTTTGCAGGCAGCCAGCGTGTCGTCAGCGAAGAAGGAAGGCAAGGAGGAGAGCAAAGGCGTGCCAGTAAGCAAACTCCCGCCCACTCCGCTGCCCAACTATGTGCCCTACCTCATCGTTGGCGCTGGTTCGCCCTTTTGTCAATCACTCTTTGCATTGTGAGTGTTTTATGCTATCAGCACACGTATTATCCTAGCCAAGCTGGCTACTCGGAATCCCCACGTTTCATAAAAGAATAACTAGGGCGGGGCTTGCGAAGTTGGTGATTACCTTGAATTGAAGTGTGTCTGTATTTCTTTGATGACTAGCCATTTCACTCCGATTTATAAAATTTGTCTAGAAAACTTTATTTGAAATATTTTTTTCTAAAATTAATTTTAGCCGATTTTGAGGCACAGCGGCCTACTCGGCATTCCGGGCCATTCGCGGTGGCGACGCCACGGCCAAAGTTCTGCTGATTGGGGATGAGGACTTGTATCCCTACATGCGACCGCCGCTCTCCAAAGTTACCATCTCCTCGTCTCCTCTCCTGCATTGATGGAGGGGGCTGGGCATAGGAGCTATGGTTCACGGAGCCCAGCGTGGCCAAGGACCTGAAGTTCAAGCAGTGGAACGGGAAGGAGAGAAGCGTCTTCTATGAAGAGGAGGAGTTCTTCATACCCGTCGACAAACTGCTCAGCACCGAGCACGGCGGAGTGGCCATTGCTCGGTTCTTTTTCCATTTCATCCAGTCTCTTGTCAGAAAAAACACAAACATTTATATTCCTCACGAACAAAATTAAAATTAAATCGTCTATACTATCCACTGTTAGATTACAATGC
>JASANA010003092.1:0-12262 GCA_030248095.1 Ptycholaimellus sp. GST1_10
TGGGCTGTGAAGCTCCGCGGTCACCTATTGCGCTCTGCGCCATATACTTGTTGGAGTGACAAAATTTAATATATAGGATGGGCTCCGCGGTCACCTATTGCGCTTTGCGCCATATACTTGTTTTATTTAAATATAATTAATAAGAGACTCTTCTACTCTAATATTAAATACTTACTCAAACTTACTCAGAGAGACTTACTCAGATACTTACTCAGAGAGACTTACTAGACTTACACAGATAGACTCAGAGAGACTTACTCAGATAGACTTACTCAGAGACACTTACTTAGACTTACTCAGAGAGACTTACTCAGATACTTACTCAGAGAGACTTACTCAGACTTACTCAGATAGACTTACTCAGACTTACTCAGATAGACTTACTCAGATAGACTTACTCAGTCATACTCAGATAGACTTACTCAGACAGACTTACTTAGACTTACTCAGAAAGACTTACTTAGACTTACTCAGACAGACTTTCTCAGATACTTACGCAGAGAGACTTACTTATAGACTTACTCAGATACTTACTCAGATAGACTCAGATAGACTTACGCAGAGAGACTTACTTATAAACTTACTCAGAGAGACATACTCAGATAGACTTACTCAGATAGGGGGGGGCTCTCTCTGAATTAATATAATAACATTAGATACCTCTCTCGGATTTTAGAGAATTTATCTAGAACATCCTACATTTACCTAGAACACCCTACATTTCTCTTACAAATCTGTGCATAGAGGTGTGCATAGAGGCTGTGCATAGATGTGTGCAGGGTAGTGTACAAGGTGTGTGCAGGGTGTGTCAAGGTGTGTGCAAGATGTGTGCAGGGTGTGTGAAGGTGTGCATAGCTAAATTTCAATTCCTATAAGAGATGTATTTTATATTTTTTTTAATTTTTTTTTATTTTTTTTATTTTATATATAATTAATAAGAGACCCTTCTAAGACGCTTCTACTCTAATATTAAATACTTACTCAGATAGACTTACTCAAACTTACTTACTCAGATAGACTTACTCAGAGAGACTTACTACGAGAGACTTACTCAGATATACATACTCAGATAGATTATAGAATATTGATGAGAATAAGAAACAACAGACTTCGCACTCCCCCAACCCAGCCAGCTCCAATACAAATCTTCTGAGCAGTATACAATGTAAAGCAAAGTTGGGGAGGGGACTCGGGGGAAGGCCCCCATGCCTCTCATAGCCCCCAAAAACACTCACAGCCCGCCCTAGATCCAATATGAGAGTGAAAATCAGGCAATTCTCTTACATATTCATATATATCCAAAAATTAAATAGTAAATCAATGGGTGGGAGTACAGGCCTCTCCCTGTGCGGGATCCTCATCTAAAATCAAGCCCAACACAACCCCCTACTCAAAGTTTGCAGAAGTGGAAATTTGAAATTTCGATTTTTTTGAGTCATATATCCCTGTTTGCTTATATTGGCTGTATATATAGGTCAAAATCTTTTTTCTCAATATGCGATTCTGAGTATGAGGCTTTGTTTATTATGATTTAAAATGATAAATTTTCAATTAAAAACAATACTTGCTTAATATAAAATGCATATTAACATGAATTAGAAATAGTGAGTTAATACAGACTGCAATATATTTAATTGCTAAATCGCATCCCTCCTCTGAGCTCCCCCTCCTCTGATTGAGCTCCTCTGACCTCCCCCTCATTTGATTTCACTTCCGAATAACCCTGCACACCTTGCACACACCTTGCACACATCTTGCACACATCTTGCACACATCTTGCACACATCTTGCATACACCTTGCACACAACCTGCACACATCTTGCACACACTTTGCAAACACCCTGCACACATCTCGCACACACCTTGCACACAATTTGTAGGTTGGTTGAGATATATTTTCATAAAAGGAAGGCGGGGGGGCCCTCCTGCACTCAAACCAGGTCTAAATATTAAGCAGTCGCATCAATATTAAGCAGACGCATCAATATTGGGCACAGTATTCAATAAACAGGCCTGCTGAAACTACAGACTTCGCACTCCCCCAACCCAGCCAGCTCAAATACAAATCTTCTGATCAGTATACAATGTCATCCATAGAAAATTGATCCCATTAGGTAGCGGTAGCTACAAATTTAGCTACGAATTTCAAATTCGTGGTCTTTTTTCAAATTCGTAGTTGATCCTAATTTCCGCAGCTAATGGGATCAATTTCGGCTGAAATTACGACCTAATGGGACCACCCAAATTTCGACCCCAAAGTCCGAGCTAATGGGATCGGCCTCTGGAGTATCATTATCTTCTGACCATCGATACTCTGTGCAAGGCCTTTGAGGACCAAGTTCCAGCAGCTGCAAATTCTTCAGTGGCCATGACCACCCCCAGTACCATGGCAGCCGAATTGCTCCGATATCAGTTCCACTCATTCAGATGTTCCTAAAATTAAAAAAGCTTCCAAAAAAGCAAAAACTTGTCCAAATCCGTTAAGAATTTGCCCTTTCCCAGCATACCCCATTATTCAAACTTTAAACCCGAAAAGTAATGTTTCAATTACTCTGATACCAGTTCCACCCATCCAGATGTTCCTAAAATTTAATTAGCTTTCACGAAAAACAGATTGTCCAAATCCATTAAGAATTCGCCCTTTTCCTGGATACCCCATTTTTCAAGCCTTTCTAATCAACAAAGTAAAGTTTAAATTGCTCAGATTCCGTATCCACCCCTCCTGATCTTCCTAAAATATGAGTATCTTGTTGATTGGTAGAGGAACCGCATACTTAACCTCTTGAGTGACAAACTTTCACGCATGACAATATCATCAATAATCAGTAGCAGCTGAACGGTTGAGAATTGCACAGAATACTTTGGATTACTGATTCACAAGTCATATATAACAAATCCGAATCTGTGTTTACTTTTGAAACTGGCTGAGAAACCACCGACTTACCCTTTTGAGAGAAAATGTTAACCCTTGCAATGAAAACATTCCTCAATTTTTGGCATCTGCAACAGGTGAATATGGAATAGGGAATACGCTCCGCGGTCACCTATTGCGTTTTGCGTGCCATATACTTGTTTTCAATAATTTTTGCCTGAGATTATACCAAAATGTGATTTTTTTACCTACAAATTTCTCTTCCAACGATAGTCCCTAATAGCTTCATTTCTGAAATGCCGTACTTCCAATGAGTTGGTGCCCCCAGTGCACCTAGTATATGTATGTATTCATGCCCTGTTAGATTATGATAATACATAGTATCCCGATGTCAGCACGTCACTCTAATATATAGGGGTACTGCGAGCCTGCGTTCTAAGCGCAAGAGGTACGTTGAAGGGTATGTTGAATGATGGATTTGGGAGGAAACGTATTTGGGAGGGATTTGGGCTGGGCAACTCAGTTTTGGACAGAGCTGCTCTCACGTAGTTTATGCTGTCGGCACAGCTGCTGCAAAGACTGTTCTCACGTAGTGAATAGTGTGGGCAGATCAGCTGCAAAACTGCGATCACGTAGTGCATGTTGTGGGCACCTCAGCTGCAAAGACTGCTCTCACGTAGTGCACGTTGTGGACAAAGCTGCTGCAAAAACTGCGATCACGTAGTGCATGTTGTGGGCAGATCTGCTGCAAAGACTGATCTCAAGTAGTGCATACTGTGGGAAGACCAGCTGCAAAGACTGCTTTCACGTAGTGCATGTTGTGAGCACCTCAGCTACAAAGACTGCGCTCACGTAGTGCATGTTGTGGGCAAAGCTGCTGCAAAACTGCGATCACGCAGTGCATGTTGTGGACAAAGCTGCTGCAAAAACTGCGATCACGTAGTGCATGTTGTGGGCAAAGCTGCTGCAAAGACTGCTCTCACATAATACATGTTGTCGGCAGAGCTGCTGCAAAGACTGTCCTCACGTAGTGCATGTTGTGGGCAGAGCTGCTGCAATGTCAGCTATCACGTAGTGCATATTATGGGCAGAACAGCTGCAAAGACTGCTTTCACGTAGTGCATGTTGTTGGCAGAGCTGCTGTAAAGACTGCTCTCACGTAGTGCATGCTGTGGGCAGATATTCTGCAAAGACTGCTCTCACATAGTGTATATTGTGGGCAGACCAGCTGCAAAAACAGCTCTCACGTAGTGTATGTTGTGGGCAGAGCTGCTGCAATGACCGATCTCAAGGAGTGCATAGTGTGGGCAGACCAGCTGGTCAAAGACTGCTCTCACGTCGTGCATGCTGTGGGCACCTCAGCTGCAAAGACTGCGCTCACGTAGTGCATGTTGTGGGCTGTGCTGCTGCAAAGACTGCTTTCACGTAGGGTATGTTATGGGCAGAGCTGCTGCAAAAACTGTTCTCACGTAGTGTATGCTGTGGGCAGAGCTGCTGCAAAGACTGCTCTCATGTAGTGCATGTTATGGGCAGAGCTGCTGCAAAGACTGCTCTCATGTAGTGCATATTATGGGCAGAGCTGCTGCAAAGACTGCTCTCATGTAGTGCATATTTTGGGCAGAGTTGCTGATAATACTGTTCTCACGTAGTGCATATTTTGGGCAGAGTTGCTGATAATACTGTTCTCACGTAGTGCATGCTGTGGGCAGATCTGCTGCAAAGACTGTTCTCACGTAGTGCATATTTTGGGTAGAGGTGCTGATAATACTGTTCTCACGTAGTGCATATTTTGGGCAGAGTTGCTGATAATACTGTTCTCACGTAGTGCATGTTGTGGGCAGATCTGCTGCAAAGACTGCTCTCACGTAGTGCATTTTGTGGGCTGTGCTGCTGCAAAAACTGTTCTCACGTAGTGTATGCTGTGTTCGCAGAGCTGCTGCAAAGTCTGCTCTCATGTAGTGCATGTTATGGGCAGAGCTGCTGCAAAGACTGCTCTCATGTAGTGCATATTTTGGGCAGAGTTGCTGATAATATTGTTCTCACGTAGTGCATATTTTGGGTAGAGTTGCTGATAATACTGTTCTCACGTAGTGCATGTTGTGGGCAGATCTGCTGCAAAGACTGCTCTCACGTAGTGCATGTTGTGGGCTGTGCTGCTGCAAAGACTGCTTTCACGTAGGGTATGTTATCGGCAGAGCTGCTGCAAAAACTGTTCTCACGTAGTGTATGCTGTGGGCAGAGCTGCTGCAAAGACTGCTCTCATGTAGTGCATGTTATGGGCAGAGCTGCTGCAAAGACTGCTCTCATGTAGTGCGTGTTGTGGGCGGAGCAACACCAATGCCATAGATGATGTGTAGGGTAGTGGTGAAGGAATGCTAAGAAGGATGGTCCTCTGCGAAGGCCTCTGCGAAGCCTCTGCGAAGCTCACCCCCCCTGCTCCTTCAGCGTACCACCCCTTGTACAGTCGTTCCAACCCCATTCCCTTCTGATTCCATCCCAAATACTTACCAAACCAACCTTTTGCTAAGCCTAAGCCTTTCCTAGTATAAATATATACACATAAATACATACTAACTATATACACAACTATATACACAAATGCATACACACACCTAATAACAGGCTTGCACTTAGTAAATATCCCATCCCTGCTTAGGAAATCCCTCCCAAATACCCTCTGTGAAGCCTCTGCGAAGCCTCTTCGATGCACACCCCCCCTGCTCCTTATATACATACAATATACATACAATATACATACACAGAACAAACATAGAACATACACAGAACAAACACAGAACATACACAGAACATACACAGAACATACACATACACTATACATATATACACACACAAATACATACAATATACATACATACATACAATATACATAGAACATATACAGAACAAACATAGAACATACACAGAACATACATAGAACATACACAGAACATACAAATACTTACACTATACATACACACTCCTATAATCCCTCTTGCGCTTAGTAAATCTCCTTCCCTGCTTAGTCATCCTTCCCCAAATCCTTTCCCAGCCCTTCCTTCCACCATATAACCTTCTGATTCCATCCCAAAATACTTACCCAACTTCTCCTTTGCTAAGCCTAAGCTTTTACTAGTATAGAATATATACACATACACAGAACATACACATACACTATACAATATACACACACAAATACATACAATATACATACACATCTATAAACAGGCTTGCGCTTAGTAAATCTCCCTGCTTAGGTAATCCAAATATTTCCCAGCCCAAATCCTCCCAAATCCTCCTTCGCAGAGGCCTTTGCAGAGGCATTCGCAGAGGACCATCCTGCTTCCTTCCTACCATCCTACTTAACATTCCTAATCCTCCTTCATCTACCATCCTTCACCGAGGCCTTCGCAGAGGCCCATCCTACTTAGCCTTCCAAACCATCCTTCACATATGCTTCGCAGAGGCCCATCCTACTTAGCCTCCCAAACCATCCTTCACAGAGGCCTTCGCAGAGGCCCATCCTACTTCCCTTCTTCTAATAAGACCCCCCTCCTCTCTCTACTTCTAATAATATAAGATAATAAGACTCCTTCTCTCTCTACTTCTAATAAGACCCCCCCTCCTCTACTCTACTTCTTCTTCTAAGACTCCCTCTCTACTCAATTAAGACTAATACTTATCTAGTCTAATGCATGCTTTTTTTGAAACTAGATAGTACTAAGCAGAAGGAAGCAGGAGAGAAGAGTCAAATCAGACAGAGAACTCACAGAGATATGCTCTGACAAAGATATTTACTATATAAGAGAGATATAACATGTAAATCTCTAATAGAAGTTATAGCATGTACATACTCATCTATACAATCTCTTGGGCTTAGCAAGGGGGCTGCTCGTCCTTATATTATACTAGAATAAACAGATTGAGAAGAGTCTTAGTAGAAGTCTATTTACTATATAAGAGAGTTATAACATGTACGTATTTAATCTCTAATAGAAGTGGGAGCTCAGAGGAGGGATGCGATTTAGCAATTAAATATATTGCAGTCTGTATTAACTCACTATTTCTAATTCATGTTAATATGCATTTTATATTAAGCAAGTATTGTTTTTAATTGAAATTTTATCATTTTAAATCATAATTAACAAAGCCTCATACTCAGAATCGTGTTTTGATAAAATGTTTTTTTGCATATATATAGAGCCAATATAAGCAAACAGGGATATATAACTCAATAAAAATCGAAATTTCAAATTTCCACTTCTGCAAAATCTGAGTGGGGGGTTGGGTTGGGCCTGTTTTTAGATGAAGATCCCGCACAGAGATAGCCAGTGTACATGCCCATGATTGAAGGGGGCTGTGGCACTGTTCAGATGGGCCCATCCTCATTGCACTGATACACGCATGGGTGGAGCAGCACACTGAAATCGCGCTACGTGAGAACAGTGTTCTGATGCATGTTTGGTGTTGCTACAGATCAGGCCATGGGAGCTGCGCAGTGCAACTACCCATGATTGAAGGGCGCTGTGGCACTGTTCAGATGGGCCCATCCTCACTGCACTGGGATAAGCATGGGTGGAGCAGCACACGGAAATCGTTCTACATGAGAGCGGTGTTCTGATGCATGTTTGGTGTTGCTACTGATCAGGCCATGGGAGCTGCGCAGTGCAACTACCCATGATTGAAGGGCGCTGTGGCACTGTTCAGATGGGCCCATTCTCACTGCACTGGGACAAGCATGGGTGGAGCGGTACACTGAAATCGCGCTATGTGAGAGTGGTGTTCTGATCCATGTTTGGTGTTGCTACAGATCAGGCCACGGTAGCTGCGCAGTGCAACTGCCCATGATTGAAGGGTGCTGTGGCACTGTTCGGATGGGCCAATCCTCACTGCGCTGGGACAAGCATGGGTGGAGCAGTACACTGAAATCGCGCTGCTTGAGAGTGGGTGTTCTGATGCAAGGTTGGTGTTGCTACAGATCAGGCCATGTTGAGGCAGAGTTTATATGGTCCCATCCTCATTGCACTGAGATAAGCATGATTGGAGCAGCACACTAAAATCGTGCTACGTGAGAGTGGTGTTCTGATGCATGTTTGGTGTTGCTACAGCTCAGGCCATGGGAGCTGCGCAGTGCAACTACCCATGATTGAAGGGGGCTGTGGCACTGTTCAGATGGGCCCATCCTCATTGCACTGATACACGCATGAGTGGAGCAGGGCAGAGCTGCTGCAAAGACTGCTCTCATGTAGTGCATATTTTGGGCAGAGTTGCTGATAATATTGTTCTCACGTAGTGCATATTTTGGGTAGAGTTGCTGATAATACTGTTCTCACGTAGTGCATGTTGTGGGCAGATCTGCTGCAAAGACTGCTCTCACGTAGTGCATGTTGTGGGCTGTGCTGCTGCAAAGACTGCTTTCACGTAGGGTATGTTATGGGCAGAGCTGCTGCAAAAACTGTTCTCACGTAGTGTATGCTGTGGGCAGAGCTGCTGCAAAGACTGCTCTCATGTAGTGCATGTTATGGGCAGAGCTGCTGCAAAGACTGCTCTCATGTAGTGCATATTATGGGCAGAGCTGCTGCAAAGACTGCTCTCATGTAGTGCATATTTTGGGCAGAGTTGCTGATAATACTGTTCTCACGTAGTGCATATTTTGGGCAGAGTTGCTGATAATACTGTTCTCACGTAGTGCATGTTGTGGGCAGATATGCTGCAAAGACTGTTCTCACGTAGTGCATATTTTGGGTAGAGGTGCTGATAATACTGTTCTCACGTAGTGCATATTTTGGGCAGAGTTGCTGATAATACTGTTCTCACGTAGTGCATGTTGTGGGCAGATCTGCTGCAAAGACTGCTCTCACGTAGTGCATTTTGTGGGCTGTGCTGCTGCAAAGACTGCTCTCATGTAGTGCATATTTTGGGCAGAGTTGCTGATAATACTGTTCTCACGTAGTGCATATTTTGGGTAGAGTTGCTGATAATACTGTTCTCACGTAGTGCATGTTGTGGGCAGATCTGCTGCAAAGACTGCTCTTACGTAGTGCATGTTGTGGGCTGTGCTACTGCTAATCCTTTTCTCACATAGTGCATCTTGTGGGCAGAGTTGCTGCAAATACTGTTCTCTCGTAGCGCATGATGTGGGCAGAGACGCTGCAAAGACTGCCCTCATTTAGTTCTTGTTGTGGGCAGAGCTGCTGATAATACTTTTCTCACGTAGTTCATGTTGTGGGTATAGCTGCTGCAAAGACAGCTCTCACGTAGTCTATGTTGTGGGCAGAGCTGCTTCAAATACTGCTCTCACGTAGTGCAGATTGTGGGCATCCCAGTTAAAAAGCCTGCTCTCACGTAGTGCGTGTTGTGAGCAGAGCAGATCCAAAGACTGCTCTCATGTAGTGCGTGTTGTGGGCACATCAGCTCCAAAGACTGTTCTCACGTAGTGCGTGTTGTGGGCAGATCAGCTCCAAAGACTGCTCTCACGTAGTGCGTGTTGTGGGCGGAGAAACACCAATGCCATAGATGATGTGTAGGGTAGTGGTGAAGGAATGCTAAGAAGGATGGTCCTCTGCGAAGGCCTCTGCGAAGCCTCTGCGAAGCCTCTGCGAAGCTCACCCCCCCTGCTCCTTCAGCGTACCACCCCTTGTACAGTCCTTCCAACCCCATTCCCTTCTGATTCCATCCCAAATACTTACCAAACCAACCTTTTGCTAAGCCTAAGCCTTTCCTAGTATAAATATATACACATTAATACATACTAACTATATACACAACTATATACACAAATGCATACACACACCTAATAACAGGCTTGCGCTTAGTAAATATCCCATCCCTGCTTAGGAAATCCCTCCCAAATACCCTCTGCGAAGCCTCTGCGAAGCCTCTTCGATGCACACCCCCCCTGCTCCTTATATACATACAATATACATACAATATACATACACAGAACAAACATAGAACATACACAGAACAAACACAGAACATACACAGAACATACACAGAACATACACATACACTATACATATATACACACAAATACATACAATATACATACATACATACAATATACATAGAACATATACAGAACAAACATAGAACATACACAGAACATACATAGAACATACACAGAACATACAAATACTTACACTATACATACACACTCCTATAATCCCTCTTGCGCTTAGTAAATCTCCTTCCCTGCTTAGTCATCCTTCCCCAAATCCTTTCCCAGCCCTTCCTTTCACCCTCATAACCTTCTGATTCCATCCCAAAATACTTACCCAACCTCTCCTTTGCTAAGCCTAAGCTTTTACTAGTATAGAATATATACACATACACTGAACATACACATACACTATACAATATACACACACAAATACATACAATATACATACACATCTATAAACAGGCTTGCGCTTAGTAAATCTCCCTGCTTAGGTAATCCAAATATTTCCCAGCCCAAATCCTCCCAAATCCTCCTTCGCAGAGGCCTTCGCAGAGGACCATCCTGCTTCCTTCCAACCATCCTACTTAACATTCCTAATCTTCCTTCATCTACCATCCTTCGCAGAGGCCTTCGCAGAGGCCCAACCTACTTTGCCTTCCTTCCCATCCTTCACAGAGGCCTTCGCAGAGGCCTTCGCAGAGGCCCATCCTACTTTGCCTTCCTTCCCATCCTTCACAGAGGCCTTCGCAGAGGCCCATCCTACTTCTTCTTCTAATAAGACCCCCCTCTCTCTCTACTTCTAATAATATAAGATAATAAGACTCCTTCTCTCTCTACTTCTAATAAGACCCCCCCTCTCTACTCTACTTCTTCTTCTAAGACTCCCTCTCTACTCAATTAAGACTAATACTGATCTAGTCTAATGCATGCTTTTTTTGAAACTAGATAGACTAAGCAGAAGGAAGCAGGAGAGAAGAGTCAAATCAGACAAGAACCCACAGAGATATGCTCTGTCAAAGATATTTACTATATAAGGAGTTATAACATGTACGTATTTAATCTCCATTAGAAGTTATAACATGTACGTATACACTCATCTATATAATCTCTTGGGCTTAGGAAAGGGGGGTTGCTCGTCCTTATCTTATACTAGAATAAGTAAACAGATTGAGAAGAGTCTTTGTATAAGTCTATTTACTATATAAGGAGTTATAACATGTACGTATTTAATCTCTAATAGAAGTGGGAGCTCAGAGGAGGGATGCGATTTAGCAATTAAATATATTGCAGTCTGTATTAACTCACTATTTCTAATTCATGTTAATATGCATTTTATATTAAGCAAGTATTGTTTTTAATTGAAATTTTATCATTTTAAATCATAATTAGAAAAGCCTCTTACTCAGAATCGCATATTGATTAAATTAATTTTTGCATATATATAGAGCCCTATATAAGCAAACAGGGATAACTCCAAAAAAATCGAAATTTCAAATTTCCACTTATGCAAAGTTTGAGTGGGGGGTTGTGTTGGGCCTGATTTTAGATGAATATCCCGCACAGAGATAGCCAGTGTACATGCCCATGATTGAAGGGGGCTGTGGCACTGTTCAGATGGGCCCATCCTCATTGCACTGATACACGCATGAGTGGAGCAGTACACTGAATTTGCTTTACGTGAGAGCAGTGTTCTGATGCATGTTTGGTGTTGCTACAGATCAGGCAATGGTAGCTGCGCAGTGCAACTGCCCATGATTGAAGGGCGCTGTGGCACTGTTCAGATGGGCCCATCCTCATTACACTGGGATAAGCATGGGTGGACCAGCAGACGGAAATCGTGCTACATGAGAGCGGTGTTCTGATGCATGTTTGGTGTTGCTACAGATCAGGCCATGATAGCTGCACAGTGCAACTGCCCATGATTGAAGGGCGCTGTGGCACTGTTCAGATGGGCCCATTCTCACTGCACTGGGACAAGCATGGGTGGAGCGGTACACTGAAATCGCGCTATGTGAGAGTGGTGTTCTGATGCATGTTTGGTGTTGCTACAGATCAGGTCATGGTAGCTGCGCAGTGCAACTGCCCATGATTGAAGGGTGCTGTGGCACTGTTCGGATGGGCCAATCCTCACTGCGCTGGGACAAGCATGGGTGGAGCAGTACACTGAAATCGCGCTGCGTGAGAGTGGTGTTCTGATGCAAGTTTGGTGTTGCTACAGATCAGGCCATGTTGTGGCACTGTTTAGATGGGCCCATCCTCATTGCACTGAGATAAGCATGATTGGAGCAGCACACTGAAATCGTGCTACGTGATAGTGGTGTTCTGATGCATGTTTGGTGTTGCTACAGCTCAGGCCATGGGAGCTGCGCAGTGCAACTACCCATGATTGAAGGGGGCTGTGGCACTGTTCAGATGGGCCCATCCTCATTGCACTGATACACGCATGAGT
>JASANA010003093.1:0-11662 GCA_030248095.1 Ptycholaimellus sp. GST1_10
GGCGCTGCCGGCAACGACGACGGCAAGAGAGAAATATCAACCTCATCCTTCAACACGACTTGGTCAACGACAAAAAAATTCCCTTTGCGGTGGCCAACAGGTTCTTGTTGATAAGTCGTTGCCGGATGGGATAAGAAGACGGGCTGGTACAGCCTGAGGATGCAGGTGAGGCAAAGGCAGTGCGCTCATCCGGGAGGACATCCTCCCGAAATTCCGAGTCCCAGAAGGACATGAACTCAAAATGGGCAAGGTTGGCGCGCTGGCAGGTTGGAGGGAAGGCGCTTCCAGCTTAAACTCGTCAATGTGGCAGCCATCTGCAATGCGCTCCACCTGGAGGGCCGCGATGAGAAAGAGGCCGCCAGCGGTGGTGCAGAGGTACAAGTACACAAAGTGGGAGTGGATTGTACTCAAATTTAGAACAAAACAGGGTAAAAATGCTCGCAAAGCACTCCTACTCCATGAATGCCAGCGAAACATTACACCAGGCAGCTGTGTGGAACTATAACGGAGGGTAGAGCATCTCAATAAAGTTGCAAACGAAGGGTTTTTTTGACCACCTGAAAGGACTGCAGTATTTCTCCTAATTAGCCTCAGTAGAGGCAGAAGATAAGAGGAAAACCAGAGTAGGGAGTAGTAGTGAGATCAGTGCTGATGCCTTTGTACTCTGCGCTCTGCTTGCTCATCTTCTCTACGTTCTCCTTTTTCACGAAACAATCGAGGGCTCCCAGCACCGTGCGGCCAGAAGCTTTTGCCCTCACCTTGTTCTCCTCGACAGCTTTATCACAGTATATGAGACATTAATTGAATTTAAAAACTGGTAAAATCAGATGCAAAATTATTTGACTGGATTTTGAAGTCAGAGCTGTAAGGTGAAACTTCGCGGAGTTTCATTTCATATACCACCTCACCACTCGGAGTTTGATTTTTTCCATTTAACCTACTTAGGGGCTCAGTGGTTTGGTTTCATTTTTCATTGCATTTTCCACTTTTCATTTTCATTTTGACTTTTTACTTCTGGGTCTGGAAATTTGCTCCAAAAATGCTGCAAAACAAAACAAGATCATGAATAAGAACCATGAAACTGGGCAAAGAGTGAAACAGATGCATCTCCTACTTCAAAAGAGCACTGTTCAGCTGCATGATAGCTTCGCTCTGCACCTTTTTAACAGAGAGGATATTGCGGCAGCCATTGAGCAACATGCCCATTTGGAGAAGAGACGCTCCACTGATGAGCTAGAGGACGGAATCGCTAGAAGGGCTAGGGCAATGTCCTTGAGAGGGGATGCGAGGGACTGCCTTGGACTCCGGGACTCATGCCTTCACCTGCAGCCACCAGGCCACCTCTGTCATCCCTTTAAACACATCCCTTCATTGCGTTATTGAATGATCATGTAGTGACAGTGAGTGTGACACCTTTCTCAGCCTTGCTGAACTTGGAGGCGCTCGTAGTTCTGCATTGCCTCCTTGAGCTGGTTGTAAGCTGTCTGCCGCTCCTTGATAGTGGTCCGGGGTCTCGTTCCCAGGCTCCCTTTTTGGCTTTGGCAGCAGCGGGGACAATTCTTCATCGGGGAAGAGCCTGAATGAGTGCTTGGAGACGGGGTCCAGCCTATTCAAGGACCTTCTCCGGCTGCATCTGCACTTCTGTCTGCCACACAACGTCCTCATCAGCGACCTCTTCATCCCACCTTTCTACAGCATGAAGGTCTGCGACGAGCACCAGCGCCTATTCCAAGTCCTACTCTCTCGCGACAACTCCCAACTAATCGGTCCATCCAACATCCAGTGCTGTTCCTACACCAACATCATCATGGGTGCAAGTCCTTCACCAAACCTGCTGCTTCATCAAACACCAAACCTTCACCAAACATTCTATTCAATCAATTTGGATTCAATGTGGACAGGCATTCAATTTAGGTCCAACAATGTGTTCAGTTAGCTATTGAATCTGAATGGATATGGACAATCCATTTGTTAAACATAAAAATTAAATAACAACAGGTCAATTTGAGTCAGCCCACTCTAACCTATACATGTCTTTTGGGCAAATTAAACTTTTTTGGTAAACAAGGTAATATCAACTACTCTATGAAGGCATATGTTCAGGCATTAATCTTGCTTTGAACGCTTTTTGTAAAATGGCTCTTAAAAAGCCTCCATCAATGTGTTCTAACTTGGCTCAAACATGAAAAACATCTTATGTATTGCTATATGTAAGTTTTTCAAATAAAAGAATGCTCAAAATAGAATTAAACAGAAAGAAAATGAATAAAAAATTAAGATTAAAACGTGTATTTACATGTGATAAAATTTGTTAACGTAAACAGAATTCAATGTCTGAAGAAGAGTGATTTTCTGCAACTGTTAAGCATGGGACATAATCACATGTTATTTTGTATGGTTTCGCTTTTTCTGCCCGAATAAGTCCTAGAGTGGATCCAAAAGGATATACCAACTCAAACTGATCTGTGCATGCTTTTGGTTGGCAAACCTTTTCCACACCTGAGAACAGACGACTGCCTATATCAAGTGTAGCAGCATGACCCATAATTAGAATAGCTTCATTATGCTTATGGTTTGAATGGATAGTTTTAAGGGTTTCAATATTTTGCCCATAAGAATTTTTTCGTCCATTTTAAGATTAGCACTGGTCATATGTTCTAGTTTAATGATAAGCTCATAGCTTCTTTCCGCAGGATAACCGCATTTTATCATTTCAACAGTATCCATAAAAACTGGTTTATTTTGGTAACAACCCATTGCATCAAAAAGATCAAAAAGATTGCATCATCAGCTATTTCAATGTAGCGAAGTACATATGATGCTGTCTGAATACATCTCAGTGCAGGACTTGAGTATACTGCATTCACTTTTACTCCGTTCATCCGTAGGCCTCGTCCAATTAGTTTTGCTGCAGCTATTCCAATTTCTATTATTGGTCCATCATTTTTAAAATGATTTATTGCTCGTTTAGGTAAAGATGCAGGCATGTTGAGGTCAAATGGGGTGTAATGATCATCTTTGTCAAATGCATTTTCCAGCCAGCTATTAAAAATGTTGTCTACTGATTCACAATGTCTCATTAAGATGATTTGTCCAGCACCGTCCTTAGGAACGTTTAAATTAACATTATCTTGCTGCTTACCTACACATGAAGCCATTGTTTTCTGATGATCAATTATAAAGAACAATACTAAAATTGTGATTTTTTTGATTCAATGACTCTACTTAGCTTTTTTACCTTCAACATTATTGCACTCAAAATGGGACAGGCATAAAGTGATTAAACATACTTTGATCTTGGCACACAAAGATGGAGATACTATACTCGCGCACACAAAAGTATTTATATATATATATATATATTTATATATATATATATATATATATATATATAAACATACTTTTATATATAGCATACAAAAAGTATTGTAAATATAAATATATATATATATGTCTGGAAATGCTGTCCACGGGCGAATTCTCAACGGATTGGGGCAAACTTTTTTTTCCTGAACGAGAATGCTATTTTGGGAAGATCTGGAGGGGTAGACCTGGAGGGGTAATCGAAACATTACTTTTTTGGGTAGAAAGATTTAAAATTGGGGTATGTTGAGAAATGGCAAATTTTCAACGGATTTGGACAAGTTTTTTTTTGCTGAAAGGTAATAACATTTTAGAAAGATATGGATGGGTTGAACCGGTCCCGGAGCATTTGAAACATTACTTTTTGGGTAGAAAGTTTGAACAATGGGGTATGCTTAGAAATGGCAAATTCTCAACAAATTGGGACAAACCATTTTTCATGAAAGGTAATAAAATTAAAGGAAGATCTGGAGGGTTAGAACCATACTATGAGAATTTGAAACATTAGCTTTTTGGGTGGAAATGTTAAAAAATGCAATATATTGAGAAAAGGCGAATTCTCAACGGATTTAGACAAACTGTTTTTGACGAAAGGTAATAATTTTTAGAAAGATCTGGGTGGGTGGAAACGGTCCTGGAACATTTAAAACATTACTTTTATAAAATAATTACACATTAGCATTAAGAGCATTAGCATTACATGGATAAAAACCAGAATAACTTTTTCCATAGATTTTTGGAAAAATTGTAAATATTTGCTGCAAGAAGAGCTATAATGGCCAACAAAAAGTGTACCGTTGATTTAGCTATTCATAACAATCAAATTGTTATAGGTAGCTCCGCCCCTGTCTAACCTAGTCCTTTCCTCTTTTTGTTGTAACCCTGTAAACGGGAATTGTTTTGGTTGCACTTCATGATGATTTTTGGGATTTTTTGGGGGTTTTTGGTCTCTTAAAAGCCGACCAGGCCAGGTACCATGTTTCCGATTTTTCTTGTTATGCACACTCGGAAGTGTTGGGCTGCTCAAATTGACCTGTTGTTATTTAATTTTTATGTTTAACAAATGGATTGTCCATATCCATTCAGATTCAATAGCTAACTGAACACATTGTTGGACCTAAATTGAATGCCTGTCCACATTGAATCCAAATTGTTTGAATAGAATGTTTGGTGAAGGTTTGGTGTTTGATGAAGCAGCAGGTTTGGTGAAGGACTTGCACCCATGATGAGGTTGGTGTAGGAACAGCACTGGATGTTGGATGGACCGATTAGTTGGGAGTTGTCGCGAGAGAGTAGGACTTGGAATAGGCGCTGGTGCTCGTCGCAGACCTTCATGCTGTAGAAGGTGGATGAGAGGTCGCTGATGAGGACGTTGTGTGGCAGACAGAAGTGCAGATGCAGCCGGAGAAGGTCCTTGATCAGGCTGGACCCCGTCTCCAAGCACTCATTCAGGCTCTTCCCCGATGAAGAATCGTCCCCGCTGCTGCCGAAGCCAAAGAGGAGCCTGCCAACGAGACCCCGGACTACATCAAGGAGCGGCAGACAGCCTACAACCAGCTCAAGGAGGCAATGCAGAACTACGAGCGCCTCAAGTTCAGCAAGGCTGAGAAGGGTGTCACACTCACTGTCACTAAATGATCATTCAATAATGCAATGAAGGGATGTGTTTAAGGGATGACAGAGGTGGCCTGGTGGCTGCAGGTGAAGGCACGGAACCCGGAGTCCAAGGCAGTCCTCGCATCCCCTCTCAAGGACATCGCCCTAGCCCTTCTAGCGATTCCGTCCTCTAGCTCATCAGTGGAGCGTCTCTTCTCCAAAATGGGCCTGTTGCTCAATGGCCGCCGCAATATCCTCTCTGTTAAAAAGGTGCAGAGCGAAGCTATCATGCAGCTGAACAGTGCTCTTTTGAAGTAGGAGATGCATCTGTTTCACTCTTTGCCCAGTTTCATGGTTCTTATTCATGATCTCGTTTTGTTTTGCATCATTTTTGGAGCAAATTTCCAGACCCAGAAGTAAAAAGTCAAAATGAAAATGAAAAGTGGAAAATGCAATGAAAAATGAAACCAAACCACTGAGCCCCTAAGTAGGTTAAATGGAAAAAATCAAACTCCGAGTGGTGAGGTGGTATATGAAATGAAACTCCGCGAAGTTTCACCTTACAGCTCTGACTTCAAAATCCAGTCAAATAATTTTGCATCTGATTTTACCAGTTTTTAAATTCAATTAATGTGTCATATACTGTGATAAAACTGTTGAGGAGAACAAGGTGAGGGCAAAAGCTTCTGGCCGCATGGTGCTGGGAGCCCTCGATTGTTTCGTGAAAAAGGAGAACGTAGAGAAGATGAGCAAGCAGAGCACAGAGTACAAAGTCATCAGCACTGATCTCACTACTACTCCCTACTCTGGTTTTCCTCTTATCTTCTGCCTCTACTGAGGCTAATTAGGAGAAATACTGCAGTCCTTTCAGGTGGTCAAAAAAACCCTTCGTTTGCAACTATATTGAGATGCTCTACCCTCCGTTATAGTTCCATACATCTGCCTGGTGTAATATTTCGCTGGCATTCATGGAATAGGAGTGCTTTGCGAGCATTTTTACCCTGTTTTGTTCTAAATTTGAGTACAATCCACTCCCACTTTGTGTACTTGTACCTCTGCACCACCGCTGGCGGCCTCTTTCTCATCGCGGCCCTCCAGGTGGAGCGCATTGCAGATGGCTGCCACAGTGACGAGTTTAAGCTGGAAGCGCCTTCCCTCCAACCTGCCAACGCGCCAACCTTGCCCATTTTGAGTTCACGTCCTTCTGGGACTCGGAATTTCGGGAGGATGTCTTTGGATGAGCGCACTGCCTTTGCCTCACCTGCATCCTCAGCCTGTACCAGACCGTCTTTGATACCATCCTGCAAGGACTTATCAACAAGAACCTGTTGGCCACCGCAAAGGAAAGGCCCTGCGGGCCCAGCCACTGCCCTGCTGGCTTTGGATCTGAATCCCAACGGCATCAGCTCCAACAACAAACTCCCAAGCAGCTAGAGGCGGGAGACAAAGCCGGGCTTTGGACGATGTTGCCTCCTCCACCACATGGGCAGATGTTGGGGAGCTGCTCAAGATACTGAGTGCAGCCAATTTGGAGCCAGAATATGTACGCACCTACTCGATGCACCTTCTCCGCATTCGAAGCTCCGCATCGACTAGGCTCTCGCTATTTCTCCACACTCCGACCTCAATGAACACCAGCTCTGCATAAAAGTAGAATAATCGAAATTAAATGTAATTTAAAAGTTTTTATGCAATCAATAGTTAAGTGCACGTTGAGGCATTTTAGATTTTATTAAATAATTAAAATATCATCATTCATTGAAAATCAGGAATATAGTTATTGCGAAAATGCTAGTTCCGCTCAGAAAGTGCCTTCTCGTACTGCTTTATTCATGGCTCCATTAGAAACCAGAGTGGCACATGTAGACACAAACATTCCCCTCCTTATTGATTAACCCTGATGTATCCCTTGTTATTGCGGTGGTTTTTCTGATTCTTCAATTAGCATTGACCTTTCTCCACGTATCTTATGCCATATGTCAACGCAGGGACATATGACCTCATTTTCTTCAAAAGTCACGATGAGCCAGCTGCGCACCAGTACGTCCGCAAAAGGACAGCTGGGGTAGGGTTTGTGTTGCAATGTTTCCAAAGTTTAAACGAAATTGGCCAATTTTTGCATAAAGGTCCCCCTTGGGTGGTGGCTCAGGGGTATTTTTGGCACTTGGCGCAATTTTCCAATTTTCCGATTTTCGTGATTTATACTTAAATTGGCAAAAATAAATAGCTAAACTTTTGAACTCATATTTCTTAACCATCCTGAAATGTTGCACGAAGGCCAGACTATGACTATGTGTTGTGTAAAATATATGTGTTCATTTGGCAGATTCGATTTAAAAAAAATTAATATTAATTTTAAATTTCTTGTTAAAATCTTATTAATGTTGAATATTTAAAATTGTACACTGCCGTGAAGTGTACACTTAATCCGATTGTAAACTGACGCGGAGGACTTCATGCCGGGGGACCGGGCGGAGCAGGAGGTGGCTGGGTGGGATCAACTGCCAGCGATTACTAGCAACCTTTGCTCAACCAAGCAAAGTTGACGGGATCGATCGTGGTTAGAGCCCCTGTAACTGATTGATTCAGCTGCAACTGATCCGGTTTCACTTTCAGTTCGTCTCTGATGTCAGCAGTGTTTTGAGGTCCCGCGGTACTAGAGATGGGATGACAGCAAGAGACACTGTCCTCCGTTGAGCCCAATGTCATCAGCAAGGCGTTTAACGTTCTTGCCTTGGCCTCTACGCCTGCCTTGGCCTCGCAGGTGCCGCCTGCCTGTCGGCGTCTCAGGCAAAAGCATATGCATCTTCAATAGCATGAATAAGGGAATGGGAGAATGCTAGGCTGCAAAACACACAAGTTGTTATCAAAGATATCTGGAAGTCACCGCATCGCGGGCTGATCATTTCACGATGAATGTTTTGGGTGGCCAAAACCAGGCAAAATGCCACATCATCACACTCAAATCATGTAATTGCGGATAAAGCATAGCCAAGCCTTAGCCATAGCCCGCTTAACCAGGCAAAATGCCACATCATCACACTCAAATCATGTAATTGCGGATAAAGCATAGCCAAGCCTTAGCCATAGCCCGCTTAACCAACAATGGAGCACATCGCATTGGCTGGGCTATCAAGACAACAAACATGCAACGTCTGGCAGTGGATCCACCAGCAGGCTGTTTGGATTCAAAGGAAACTCAGATGCTCACAATTTCATGCGAACCTTTTGAATATGGCCAAGTGGACACCAACAATGATCGCATCTCTTTTGAGTGGACCAATGCTCCAGAAGGTGCAGCCAAGCAGTTTCGACGGGAATGGTTCCAAGGTGATGGCATGGTGCGGCGCAAGAACCTACCAATCGAGTACAACCCATGAAAATCCCTCTTATGTGTCCTTTTTTTGTCCCCATATTTTCCCATGTTCATTTAATGTTTTTCTTGTTGTTTTCAAATAAACTACCAAAAACCTAGTTAAATTGAAATCTTAACTTCTAAAATCCAACAACATCCAAAACATTTCGAATCAACATGCTTTCCAAAAATCAACGTAAAGCTTCAACAGTAAAGTAAAATTACATTATCATTTTCCTGCCATTCAGCGAAAGCCCATGATGAAAAACTTATCGACAAAATGCGTTGTCTCATTGTGCTTATGTTTGCCTGCATCTTTTTAACTTACATCCTGACTTACAAGTTTAATCTTCCAAATAATAGCCAAAAAGCCAATTTGTCACTAAGCTGGTTCATCACATCCTGCCAAGCTAGTTAATAACTAAAACAAAATTGGAACAGGCAATGTAAAATCTGGGATGTCATTGAAACATAAGCTGCAGAAACAAAGTACTACACAGTGTGATGTAGAGAGCATAATTAACAACAGTATAACAACAATTAAAACAATCATATGGAACATAGGGCAATGGGTAATGCGATGCTACTGGTTCTACAACAATTCTTCCCTAGAACAATACCCACTCAACTATTCCTCCTGACAGTTCAACCCTTAGTGTTCCACTTGACAACTTCCCCAGCATAAACCACATACATTCATTCGTCCCCAGCCCTCCAGCCTTGCCCTTCAGTCCCAGCTCTTCAGCTTTGCACCCACCAAGAGCCCCGATCAAGATCAAGGAGGAATACAAGAAGGCCAGAAGTTGTCCCTCCCCACCTAGTCCCAGCTCCCTGCCTTACAGTCGCTACTCTTCAGCTCTGCGCCCACAAAAAGCCCCAAAAAGTTTGAAGATGAGTTTGAAAAGCCCTCTTGAGGATGAGGGAGGGGAATCCGTCGGGCCCCACTGACACCTTTTGCTTCATACCCTTCAGGGCCTTGTGTATATCATAGAGCTCGAAAGCATTCTGAAAGCACTCGATTCTGCCAAGCATTTCGAAAGAAATTCTAATTTATTTCTTTCCAAAGCATGAACAAAGAAGTAAAATGTAATTTTTTATTCTAATGGAAATGGAAAGTTTTGTGATATTGGATTTGCGCGATTCTTACATGACTATGATAATCTCTCAAAACATATTGTGGACCAGAGATATTATGATATCAACCATGCAATCCATTTGATGCTGATAACTGGTCAATGGGCAATATTCTTTATATCATTGTCACAGGATTTATGACTTATGATGACAAACACAAATGCAAAATGATAGAACGTCAACTAAATCACAAAAGTTTCTATATGCTCGGCTCATCTTTTTAGTGACCTTAAACATTTTTCGCACAATGGCTGATGTCTGGAGCCCCCCCCCCCCCCCATAGGTTTCACCCTCCCCCCCCCAATAAGGGGGTTTCACATCCCTCTGCCCATGACTTTCGCCCCTCCCCCCAAGACTTTAACCCCCCCCCAAAGGTTTCACCCCCCCAAAGGTATATATATTGAAAATTTTTTAATTCCTTAACATACTTCTCTTTACATATCTCGAAGTTTAAACTCACGGAATTTTCATGTAGATGATTAAATACCTACTTTTTTTACAAACATAGTTAGTCTATACCGTGTTCGTCATGCTACTAGTTAGTCTATACCGCTATATAGGGCGTAGCCAACACAAAAACTAAAAGGCTCGTCCTTTCACTGTGGCAGTACCTACTAGTTAGTCCATGTAGTAGGTACTGCCACAGTATGGACCATGGCTCCTAAGCAACTAGTAGGTACTGCCACAGTATGGACCATGGCTCCTAAGCAACTAGTAGGTACTGCCACAGTATACGCGCATTTTGACTAAGCCTAAGGGGTTGCCGTAAACAGTATCCTAGTACTACTCCTGGTAGTAGGCAGACTAACTAGTAGCAGTAAAAAGTAGGTATTTAGTTGTTTATATAAAAATTCCTTGAGTTTAAATTTCGAGATATGTACAGAAGAGTATTTTAAGCTATTAAAATTTTTTTCAATATAGTACCCTTTGGGGGGTGGAACTCATGGGGGAGGGGTGAAACTCTTGGGGGGGGGGTGAAACCTATGGGGGGGGGGGCTCCAGACATAAGCCCGCACAATCTTATCCATCCTGATTCTAAACTTCGATTACAATATGAAAGTGTCGACTGATAAAAAGCTCTGTGAACCATTTTGACCACTTCAGTGTCCTTTGGAAATAAATCGTACATTCGTCTGAATTACTCAGTGGTGAAAGGTTAGAACTAAATAATATTTTTAAACAATAGGACGGAAAAATAATGAAACCAAACGCATGAATGTGGTAAATCGTGGAGTTGAATTGCGAAATGCAATTAATTTGCTTAAACGTCAGTTAGTGCAACAGACACATGTGACATGGCATCTTCTTACCAGGCTTGCTGAATGTCAAGTCAACAAGTCAAGTCAGGTCAGCAAGTCAACACATCAAGCCAAATGTATTGATTTGAACAAGTATACCGGTGGCCTCTCCTGAAGGGGGAGTCAAGGCCACCTAAATTGAACCCCCTCTCCTTGTGAGCTAAAAAATTATAATTTCGAACAAGCTCACTTACTGCATTATGTGATCGACTGTGGCCTCACAGGGTCAGGCGGCTCTGGAATGGGCTGCCAGAGGATGTCGCTGGGGCTGGACTGGGGCGCTTTGCAAAGTGGGCTTTCGTTGTCGTGCGGGTACCCTATATCCTCCCGCCGGGCCTGTTTTGCGGTGGCTGAAGATGGTGTGGCCAGCCGATGTGGTTGTCGTGTGAATGTCAGCCGGTAGCATAGTAGTGGCGACTGCACTGGCAAAGCTCAAGAGGCCTCGCAGGTCGGACAGTCAGCTTGTGGTGGTCAGCGAGTGAAGGACTCTGAGCCACAGGTAGGAGCAGAAGAGGTGTTGTCGCGATTAATGTCATCCAGGTCATTCCATCTACTCTGATGTCCGCTGAACATGTCGCAGTGGCAGACATTTAACAGTCCGCTGCCGTGTGCTGTTCTGTTTCCGGCTTGCTGGTGCTGGGTGATGCCGGTGTAGGAGTCCGGGAAGGGGTAGACCTAGTCGGTGCCGTCTACAACTCAGTGGTAAGAGTTGCAGTCGCATTTCCCAACTGCACCATCCGTCGGAGACAAGAAGATATTGATGTACTCTTCTAGCTCGCTGAGATGTCGAAGTGAAGGTAGGAACTGGTGAGGTCCTTGAGGCCCAGTCTGGTTCCTTAGCCGTTGAGACATCTGTCAGCGGAGCAGATGATCAGCACTCATCCAGTAGCAATACGTAACTGAACGAAGTACACCA
>JASANA010003094.1:0-54289 GCA_030248095.1 Ptycholaimellus sp. GST1_10
TAGTCCTCTCATCTCAGCCATGCACTACTTCAACAGCATCTTTTACATCGCATTCCTCATACCTAGCCCTTTTTACTTCTTTTCGTTGGGATTTTTAAGTATTTTTGATACGTCTGAATGTTGTCATTGTGCATCTTAGCATCATTTCAAAGGCTCTCATGTCGTTTCGTGCTTGTGGCTTTGTGCGTTTTACCAAACTACATTTTACCGTTGCGACAGGGGAATACACGACAGCAGGGAATCAAAAACGCAAATGGACAGGAAGAAGACAGCAGAAAGAAAAGTTTGGATTGGTAGAGCCGTTGAGATAGCCACAGGGCCGTTAGCCGTTGAGACAAAAGCCACAGGGCCCGAACCAGAAGGGGCAGCAGAGCGTCCTCTTCTTCAGCTTCTCCACCGGCTCCTCCTGGTGTATCTCTCGGATTGTCCACTCCGTCCTCTTTCCCAGACTCCCACAGCCTCCTCCAGCTGCCCCAGTCCCATTTCCTGCCTAAACCCAATTCTTTTCTTTCAAGCCCCAACCGAGGAGCTCACTAGAAAGAAAAGACCTTCTGGATGAAGCAGCCCAGGATACGTCGCCAGGTTTCCAAGCTCCATCCCCGTACTGCAGCCTCGCCTGAGCCAATGCTCAGAGCCAGAAGAGCGAGAGCCAGCAATATCAGCCTCATTTTACCGCCACTGAGAACCTTCTGAGGGGGAATGAGGGACCTAATAAGGGGGCAAATGCCTCAAACTGAGAACAATCGCCATTGTCTCAAAGGTTTTCAATTAATATGCTATGGAAGGTGCCAATCTAGACATCAAGGATGACGGAAAATGAATTCCTGCTTTAGAGGTTATTGTCCCGACCTGTCTTGTGATGCCCTAATGAGCTTTCAAGGCTCTGCGTCATATGCTAAGATTAGCGGCAATCCTTTCAGTTAAACTGGTCTAGCTAATATTTGTCAATAATTTTGTTACAAAATTGTTTTTAATTTTGTGAGAAGAGCAAGAATGGGCTAAGGGCCCATTGACCCAAAATATCTGTAATAAGATTACATGCGCTTATGTCATTGGAAGTAAGTTTCAATGAATGTTTTCCACGCCTTTGATTGCTAAGAAAATATTCTTTTTGCCCCTGTTGTTTATGCTTTCTCCCTTTGCACCATCGCTGCTGTGATAGAGGCAATCAGGTTGGCTTTTTTTAATTCACCCTTGCCCATGGCCTACAGCCTCTGAAAATATGGCCTATGCATCAAATTACTACGACTGAAGGTTTAAATACTAACTATTAACAAAATAAAGTCTGTATTTTTATTTTACCACAAACATCATTTAATCATCACTGCCTTAATCGCAAAAGAAAAAAGAATTGTTCAACATGGACATTCTGAAAAGCACTAAAAATTGTGTACATATTGTTAAGAGGGCAGAAAGAAAATGATGACGAAATGATGATGACAAATTGCTCTCAGAGGTGGACTAGAAGGCAGTGGTGATGGAGTAGGGAGAAAGAGAATGGGCGACTCAGAATCTGGGGTAGGTGAATACAAGACGGCCTTTATGATCCCCGGACACGAGAAGGCTGTGATTGGGCGAGAAACGCGTGCTCAGCACCACCGACTCGTGTCGCTTCACCAAGCTCCCGATCTTCAAACACACTTCCTTATTTCCTTCACCAAACACCTGGGCTCCCAAACACACAGCATCAGAGATAGCTGGCATGCAAGCTTGCGGATAAAATGAATGAAATGAGCACATTGTGTGTGGGAAAAGGGACAGACCTCGTGAAGGGGGCTGGGAGGCTTGGCGAAAATAGGCATGTCGGAAAGTTGTTCGTCAAAGGACAGCAGTCGTACTGCAAAGGCAAAGGGGGAAGCCAGGATGCGGCCATCTGGACTCCAGCTTTGCTCCTGCAAACCAAAACTATCCAGCCAGCCCACCAATGGCTAACATGGATTTACTCTGTCCACAAAGCAGCAGTCAAAAGCAGCCATGAAATGAAGGCAAAAAGGCTAGGGGACCTTGATGAAGCCGCGTCCAACTCTCGGCTCTTCAGCAAAGCTTTGCAGACGGTTGTAGACGGGTGGATAGGCTGGGTCCTTGGCGGGGGAAGCGCTTTTCGGCCTCTCCTCCTGCTGGGCCTCGTTCTCCCCTCCTCCTAAACATAGTTTTGGACTTACTTGGGGCTTGATGGAAGGATGGGTTAGGAGGTGACCGAGAAGAGGTGGTGGAGTATTGGAGCCGCCGCCGAGAACGATGAGAGTGCGACTGCTGGAGTTCCGGATGAAGAAGGCTCGCGGGTCGCTGCCCCAGTTGTTTGCGTTCAGCCGAATCTCCGCATTCACCTGCCATTCACAGCTCTTTGTAAGGACTTCGATATTTGCGTCTATGAATTATAGACTATGATCAAGCATCATGGCTTTGAAATGAAAGAGAATACCTGGTGACTGCGTAGACTGACATTGAGCGTGAGTCCATCACGTCGCCGTTCCTCTGAACCGCCTCAAGAGCCAGCAACACTAAGCTACATCTGAAAGAGCTAGCGGAAAATGGGGACCTGAGCCGCTGGCAGTGCTTTGGCCATGCTGTTGGCCTCCTGCACTGCTCCTGCTCGCCGGAACCTGTGAAGCCCTCTCAACTGATTGATGATTGTAAAGGGCGGGACAAGGGCTAGAGTGGGCAACAGCAGAGATTGAGGGCAGCTGTTCTTCCTCGAAGATGGGCAGGTCGCTGTCATCCCCGCTCCCGTCGTTCTCCATCTCAACCACCACCTCATCTGCCTCATTCACAACGGCACTCGTCTGAGCCCCACCTGTAGGGTGATGATGGACTCGGAGCGACGTCGCATGGGCTGGTAGTCGGAGCTCGTCTCCAGCTCCACTTCCTTGCCTTCAAGAGCCACCTCTTTCGCATTTCCTTGCCCAACAATGACTGCTCAAACACTCACTCGTACTTGCTGCTTCTTGGTTCTCACTGAATTTCGGCACGCGTAGATCATGAATGCAGGTCCACTGAAAGTAGAGTATTTGGATGGGAGGCGGAAGAAGGAGAGGATGTGGAAAGGCGAACCTCGCTGCGTTCGTCGTGATTGGTGGAGCGACTGGCAACGGCGGTGTTTGAGGGGTGGGGGGCGATGGAGCTGATGTTGTCCGGGTCGCAGCCTTCTGGGAAGTCCAGGATCAGCTCTGTTCGATTTCGCGCCGCCTTGAACCTGCGAAAAAATCCACTCAATACCCTGCACCCCCTCTACAACTGCCTCTGTACCTGGGCAGGAACTCGGAGGAGGAAGAGAAGGAGGTTCCCGATTTCAGCATGAGCCAGTACATGTTCGGTTTGAAGCCCTCAAGTTGCGCAATCAATGAAGAACAATGGCAGATTGGCGAAGGGACTGTACAAATAAATCGGAGGGGAGCGTAGAGAAGTTGAGATTGTGCAGGGCTAGGATGTAGCCCCATTGAGTGGAGAGGAGCATCTTGGACGCGTCCTGGCTCAGACGCATCCGCATCAGCCCCGGAGAGTAGAAAATTCGCTGGGGTTCGCTGTGCGGACTGATATGTCAACTTGTCTATTGCACTTTCCCCTACTTTCTCAGGGGAGCAGTACTCATTGACATTCCATCCATAGACGTAGCCATCGAAGGCGGAGCTGAGCAGCAGGCCTGCCTCCTTGGCGAACTCCACATTCTTCACCCAGTTCCCGTGCGCTCGAAGGGTTCTATCGATTTCTAGTCTCTTCTTTCAGGCATATTAGGAGCTGGATTGGGCTACCTCATAGGACGGCTGGCATTCCGAAGATCCCAAAGCTTCACAGTTTGATCATCTGAACAGCTGGCCAGAGTTCGAGAGTCGAGAAACCTGGAAAGGAAGGGCGTATGAGAAAGAGGAGGTAGGAGGGAGAGGCACCGGACGGTGTTGACGCAATCATCGTGGGCGTTGGGAAGGGCGGACACGCAGGCCGCCATCCCGGGGTCAAAGAGCAGCACTGCTTGCCTCTCGCAAGCTACGCCCAACAGCTCACTGCAAAGCACTGCCCTCATTCAATCCCAGAAAAACTCCAGTGCACCAATAGTATGGTTCAGTTTTGCGAAGAGGGCATTTGTGGAAACTGGCAGGAACTTTCATTCAAGGCTGGAAAAGCGGAATAAGAATTGACCCTTGTGGACTGAAGTCTAGACCGAAAATGCCGCCAGTTTGAGGCTGCTTGCTGTCTCCACCAGCCTCCCACACGCTGGAGCCGTAGACCAAACTTTGGCCGGCTCGTCGATTGGACAGCCCTAATGGATGTCTTTTTGGGGCCTGGGATTTTAGGGCGCAGTAGAATGGGTACCTAAATGGACATCTGGTCGACTGCGCGCCATGGCTCTGTACAGCGTCCCTGCGTCTCTTCGCCTCACCACACACTCCATCTTTCCTTCGCCTCAAATACCAATTCTCTCTTGGCCATTAATTAGTTTTGGGCAAATTTGAAAAAATGCCCACCTAAAGCTGAAACAGCAGCAGCATGGAAATGGCATTAAAAATGTAAAAATGGGTATACCGAGCTACCGATGGAGGTGCCAGCGTTGGCTTCCCAATGTCCCTGTCTTCATATTAGTTGTCCTGCTCCCAGCTACCACCTTCAAACCAAATCACTATATTTATGTACCCACGTCCATTTCACTCATGGTATACTCGAATCCCATCTGAAGTAATCCCAGCTAGAAAAATCTACGTCGTTGACTAAATTTTAGCGTTCATTCCTTTTTGGAGAACGATAATCCAGCGATTTAATCGTTTCGAAGTCTGTTTAATTCCTGCAATACTACACCCCCCACGAGCTGCTTCGCAAGCTGGGGAATATAAGAGTGGAGATGTAGTGCAGAGAGTGGCTAACAGAGACTCTGGGTCGTTTCCACGGTGGCTGGTCACCAGCCATCCCGTCCATCTCTCTCCACTGCACAACGCCTTTTTCTCCCAGCGCACAGGCTGGCCAACTGCGCGCGCCCCACCAAACCCACTCCTCACAGCTCCCCTCACAGCGCACGTGAACTCACTTTCCCACTCTTCCCCTCGAGACCCCACCAGCAGCGCTTCTTTCACTCTCGCTTTCGCTTTATTTGCCCAATTTGTCTTGACCATTTAGTTTGAGAAGTAGAGCAGGGAAAGAATGTGGAAGACAAAGGGAGGGGGCATTGAGGTCATCGAAATGTCGGAGCGGAGGCTGGAGGCGACTGACGTACACCGTTGTCGTTTTCTGGAAAAAGCGGACGGGGTGTGTAAGCTGGAAAACTGGGATGAAGTAACCGGGATTCCTGGCATTCATCCATCTAGGCACAATCTGTCCGCCTGGCTCCGTGAACTGGCTTTCACTGGCTTTCTCCATCAGCTGGCCGGTTAGAATCACTTTCGGCGGAATGACTGCCGTGTTTATTTCGTACGTTTCATGCAAGGGTAGCAGGAAGTCAGAATAAAACTGTGAGTGTGGCGAAGCTCCCAGGCGAAGGTGAGGATGAACAACATGAAGCTGGTCACCATCAGCCACTCTGAGAAGGTGCAAACCAGGTGGATGTCATAGCCCTGCAAACAATAACTGAACAAAGCTCAATTGACACGTAGAAAGTTGGCATTGGGCCCTATTTCAGAAAAATATAAAGCGAATTTTTTTTGAAGTGAAAAAGCAACGGGGTCAGAGGGTTTCCAGCGTTGCGGAATCTGACCACGGTGCTTTGGATGGTTGAAATCAGCGGCAAACACTGCCAACCCATATTTGCCTTGCTTCAGATTGAAAAGCGGAAGAAAGGGAACATGTGATGAAAAAAATTGTGCCCAGAGTGCTGAGAGCAGCTCGCAAATGAGCCAGCCAAACATCCGCCATCCGAGGCTTCATCAAATAGCTGAAAACAAATAGTCTAACTCTTGGCACTACAGTGCATCGAATCGCCTTCCTTCCATTAATCCTTCCATTGATACGTTTATGTAAGTTAGGATAATTGATAATACAGAATAATACCTGAAACACACTTGGCCCCAGGCGTAGACAATACCTGCCAATGTTTTTAGTTTATAAACTGTTGCCGGTGCAATGAACAAAAAGAAATACCTCCGCCAAAAGCAGTCAATGCCGCAATAATGTGGACCCCAACCATTCGCGTTTCCTGTGTTTTGAGAATTGTTGGCTAAGAATTAGGAATTAGGTTTTGTGCACTTAGAGTGGTTTTTAAAAAAATATAACCTGAAAATTAGCCACCATAGATGAACCGAAGGCAGATATGAGCCCAATCCATAGGCATATTGAAGACGCTATTCGCCAGAGTTTTGAGCTAGGCTTTCTGCAATTGACAACTACGGCTTAGTCATAAAGAAGAAAAATAAAAAAGACATATGATGTCCATAGAAGTGGACAATTTGACGGTGCCGCAGATAGACGCAGAGGGCCATGAGCAGAGCGGCGATGTTGAGAAGCTGGCCGAAAATGCAGCTTTCCGGTGCCAGAGTTATCGTGTCACTGCACGTCTTTTCCTCATTTTAACTCAGCGTAAGCGCGAGTTAGCCTACCTAACGAAAGGCCAGAAGCTATCCGTATGGTTCAGGTGCACTGCGATCCCATAACTGCAGACCAACTTTTTCAATGATTGGAAAAGAATTTTTCTCAAACACTCAGCGATCAAAAATTCTATTTTTTGTGGGAACTACTTTTAGATAAATTATTTAAATTGGTAATGAAAATAGAATAATTGTGATTGAACGATAAAAAGAATGATCCTGGAACGATAAGGAAGAGAAGGAAGGGCAGGATCCATATGTGACGCAGCATAACTCTTAATTTCCTGAAAAATGAATCATATATGGCTTGGCTCAAAGCATGTTTAGCTAGAAGTGCGTATGCAAGCAGAAGGCATGGTTTTGAGTTGGCTTTTTGTTTGCATTGTACGCGCGTCTTTGATAATTTTGCCATGGACGAAGCTTTTGAGATTAGTCAGTTATATAAATCCATTGAATGACAAAAAATGAACTCAATTGTCTTCAATCAATTCGACAGTACTGGCTGCTTGTACAGAATAGATGGCGGGCTGTAGAGGTGGAGGTTCTTCAGTAGCGCAAATGTCTTGCCTCACTTCGTCAAGGGCATCGTAGTCCGTCAGGCAAAAGAAAGTTTTGCACGCAATATCTCTTACTGTTCCTTTAATTCTTCTTTTTCTTTGTTCAGTCTTTGGAAAAACTGATTCAAAAACTGATAAAAATTTGGAATGTACAAAACATAAGAATTGCAGAATTGAGTTTGTTTTAATTGAAAATGTAGGCTAAAAAAGAAAAGATAAACTGTCAGCATGGAAAATGGCGCTGGGGAGTTTGTGTGGGTAGCGGAAGAAGGCGAGGTAGAGGAGGCAGCCGAGGAGAGCAAAGCCGACGCCGCCCATATTCAAAGCCGGGTAGTCGTAGAGCGGCATGATGAGCAGCAGTGTATTCACCAGCAGGGTGGCTATGGGCACTGCTATGGGAAACTGAATGGATGGCTGAATGTTTGTGAGCAGAGACAGGGATCCAGTTTGAACCCGAATGGCATTGCGATGGACAGGAATGCCTTTCCAGCGGATGTAGATGAGGGCAACCGGCGCCGTCTGGCCAATCAGCATGCTCATAAACTGGTTGGCGTTCACCAGCGTATCCAGGCTGTCGATTTGCAGAGCCAGCGTGATGAGCAGCATCTGAGAGCAGCAGCAGAAAACTCGAATGCCGCTGAAGTGAAAAAGAGCAGGTAAACATGAAGCAGGAGGCCGGGAATGGGCGTAGCGTAGTCCGCGTGTACGAGGCCGAAAACGCTGGGCAGGTAGCCGTTCCGAGCGGCTGAGGAGTAGTCCCTGAGCAGGTGGATAGGTGATTGGTGGAGGGAGGGGGAGTGAAGGGTGAAGCCTGGAGGCAGCGAAGGTGCCGCCGTTGACGGAACCGATGATGCTGATGCCGACGATCACCGGCATGGCGTAGCCCAGCGCTGGCCACGTGGCAAAACCGAAACTCTCAATCGCCAATTCATAGCTAGCTGTTCAATGCCCCTTTTTGATGAAGATTTCTCAATATTTGACCATATAATTAAGATATTAAACCAAATCAAATAGGTTTTAGTACTTTTATCCTAAGGTTAAATTTTTTTAGAAAAGGCTGGAGAAAACCTCAGCAACCGCTGGAGAGCTCAAGACGCCTTCCGTGCCTAATACGTAGACGAAGCTGGAATAGACGGCCAGGTAGATGACGGACACAACCGCCAGTCCCGCTATTATGGCTATTGGCATGGTCCTAGCTATTGATCATATTTACGGTGTAGTGGCGAAATTCAGCTGAAACCTGCTCGGGTTTGCTACTTCTTCTGCGACAAAATTGAGGCCATCCCTAAAATGCAACGCAATTTTTTTTAACGAATATTAATTGTTCTTTTATTACCATCCAGCAAAAGTCCATAATCCTGAGTAGACTGCAAGAGCAAGGTCACCAGCATCTGTTGTGCTGTTGGCAAAGGAATCCTTAAATGCATCACTCCCAGTTCCTAAATTTCTGAAAATTTGATTTTTCACATTCATTGAATCCGAGAAAACCAGTGAAGGCTGCAAAAATGCCCAGTGCAATGACCAAGACAAGGCCGGCCACCTTCACCACCGTACTAAATGTCTGCACTGCCACACTGAAGCGATCCACACGGAACATATTGATGGCGATCAATACATCTTCAAAGAATGCCCCATCTTCACCGAATTAGCGAATGAAAATAGGCATTGACAGAATGAGACGAGCGCCAAGCACATTCGCACTGCTTTGCTCTGCGCTTCTCCGATGCACTCATAGCCCGGGATCATCTGTCATTCATCCACTCATAAGCCGCCAATAATGCTGGAGGAACAAATAAGGAATGTCGACAATTAAGAGGCGGAATTCGATAGGCTCAAAATGTGAGATTCCAGATTTCAAAAATGAAGTTTCTCAGATTCGAATGAATTTATGCCACAATCTAAGGCAATTTAGTTCTCATCTCTGTGCCACCAGTCGTTTCCCAAAAAACGAATTGGTTGACCTGATATGGTCACTTTTGTAAAATGCACTTTTTTGGGCCTTTGAAACTTGCAATTTCAGTTTTTTGAAAAATTTGTTTAAGAAATTTCAGATACTTGTGGATCATTATATATCAATCGAAAGGTAATTAGGTGACAAAAAAGGTGGTGTACTCCATTTTTGGCATAAATTATTCTGAAAAGCGTAATTTTGAAAAATCGAAAATTTCGAAATTTCAATTTTGGCACATAAAAACTGATAGCTCAAATTTGAGTGGTTTTGCCAAGGGGTGGACCATAACCACGTTAAAATTCAGGTTCTTGTGGTCATTTTGATATATAACACGCCTGGTTTCGGTTTGTTAGAATCAGGAATTTTTTCGATTAAAAATTTGCACTCAACATTTGGCCCTATGTTAAAGCATAGGCAAAATTTTCGGAAAAAAATTTTTGTCTCAGATTTCTATTTTTACTGTCTATATATCTTCTTTAGGCTCCAATACACCCTACTGTGTCATTGGTTTCTTTTGTTTTAGTTCAAAATATGTCAATCCTGAATCAACTATTTCCTATGCTTAAGCATAGGCTATATTATGCTTCTCTCCCATTTTAGAAGTTTTTGGGTCATAACTCAACTAAATCTCCAAGAATTTCAGCAAAATTTTTTTTCACCGAAACTTTAGGAACCTTTTGCTTTAATTGAGACTAGCTACAGCTATTAATAATGAACAGAGGTTTCATGGCACTGAATTATGTTACCAAAAGCTGTTTATAGGCTAATAGGTGTGTGTTAAGATAATTAGGTGCCGTGCAACCTGTGTACAGTCTACACACCTTATTTTGGGAACCAAGCTTTTGGTCTTTCTGTGAATGTGGGAAAAGGATTTCAATCTCGCGCCAAATATTGGGTCTTCTACAGCCAGCTTTGCGTAGACTTTGGCCGCCCTCCTTCTCCATGTCATTCAATCACCAGTTGCTAAAGAAAGGATAAAAAACGTTCTCATCGACATCAAACTGCATCGCTTCAATATGGAGCTGTCCATGGTCTTCCAGCGGGAGGACTAGGACGTGGAACTCCTCAAGGGCAACAGACACAAGCGCATCGGCATCACCTGCAGCGGCAGTGTGTTCGGCCACAGCGGCAGGGACTACAGCAACGGCTCAAGTCTCCTCATCCACCCTCAAGCTCTCTCCACCCAACAAGCTTCGTCTCAATCGCGTTTAGTGAAGCTAGTGCCTTCCCAGGCCTAGATTCACTTCCTCTTTTGGTGGATTTCGTTTGGAGAGAGTTGGAGTGCGTTTGGTGGGTCTTTTTGGGTTCCAGCTGAGCAGTGGCTTCGCAGCTATGTTCCCAGCCTTCCACTCCTTCATCTTCATGGTCACCGAGGACTAGGACTTCAACAAACTCGTCTCCATCATCGGCAGCAGCCTCAGGAACAAGTTCGGAAGCTCCAGCCTCGTCTCAACGACCTCCGCCTCCAACCATCATCTTCAAGCTTCCTCCAACCCTCCCTCACCCTTTCCTTTCCCGCTCCTAGCGATTCTCTTTTGCAAAGAGCTTCCCAGCCTTGTTCTACTGGAACCCATGGTATATGCCATGGTGGTATGCAACAATGCTACTTCTGGCAGCCACAAAAATAGCGTTGACACTGTCCATTTGTCACGTGTGGACACTGTCTTTCAGCCCATGCACCAGAGGTCTTGCCATCGGAAGAGAACCAGGCCAAGTTTTTTGTTCGGAAATACCTAGCAAACAAACTTGGGTGATCCCTGACTTCTGTGATCAAAGTCGGGCCAAATTTTCTTGTTGCAATCCACTGCAAGTAATTTGGTTGTGATCCCTGATTTGCTTGGCAACTTGCATTATGTTATTTAAATAAAATTTCAGATGCGAGTCTTCCAAATATGCTTGTAAGATTATGGACTCTCAAAGAGATATTCTGGCCTGAGGAGGCAATACTACTATGCAAAACCCCGCTTCTGTAGATGTCTTGTGAAGATTATCTAGGCCACACATTGCGTGTGCACAACAAGCCAAGACATGATGTGAATACCACTTCATTCTTGCGCCAACTGACAGGTTTATACTGATGAGCCATCCTGTCAAGGGTCTATAAATAATTGGCGAAACCCTGTCTACAGTTGGTTGTCTAACCTTCTAACAGACGCTTAAGTGCTAGCAAGGAAAAAGTTTGGTTATACCACACTTGGACCTGCTGCCATTGCTGTAAGCAATGGGGCACTATCCTGTTTCTTGGTGAACTTCACTTCACCAGAAACATACTGCATGTCCGTGCTGTCTCTGGCTCAGCACAGACTGCCCACTGATCCTCTAAACTGAGGCTCATTCCCAGTCATATTTTGACAATGGGACAGACCAGGAGCTCTTTAAGCACAATTCTTACGAGCCAAACTCATTTCCTACAAGAAGATAGAACTGAAGGAAATGAGTTTCCAGCATTATGCATTCATACAACTTATGTTCACCCAACCGTAGTAACAGCTGTCAATGCGTAAATTACGCGGGCTGTCTTGTTCTACTGGAACCCATGGTATATGCCATGGTGGTATGCAACAATGCTACTTCTGGCAGCCACAAAAATAGCGTTGACACTGTCCATTTGTCACGTGTGGACACTGTCTTTCAGCCCATGCACCAGAGGTCTTGCCATCGGAAGAGAACCAGGCCAAGTTTTTTGTTCGGAAATACCTAGCAAACAAACTTGGGTGATCCCTGACTTCTGTGATCAAAGTCGGGCCAAATTTTCTTGTTGCAATCCACTGCAAGTAATTTGGTTGTGATCCCTGATTTGCTTGGCAACTTGCATTATGTTATTTAAATAAAATTTCAGATGCGAGTCTTCCAAATATGCTTGTAAGATTATGGACTCTCAAAGAGATATTCTGGCCTGAGGAGGCAATACTACTATGCAAAACCCCGCTTCTGTAGATGTCTTGTGAAGATTATCTAGGCCACACATTGCGTGTGCACAACAAGCCAAGACATGATGTGAATACCACTTCATTCTTGCGCCAACTGACAGGTTTATACTGATGAGCCATCCTGTCAAGGGTCTATAAATAATTGGCGAAACCCTGTCTACAGTTGGTTGTCTAACCTTCTAACAGACGCTTAAGTGCTAGCAAGGAAAAAGTTTGGTTATACCACACTTGGACCTGCTGCCATTGCTGTAAGCAATGGGGCACTATCCTGTTTCTTGGTGAACTTCACTTCACCAGAAACATACTGCATGTCCGTGCTGTCTCTGGCTCAGCACAGACTGCCCACTGATCCTCTAAACTGAGGCTCATTCCCAGTCATATTTTGACAATGGGACAGACCAGGAGCTCTTTAAGCACAATTCTTACGAGCCAAACTCATTTCCTACAAGAAGATAGAACTGAAGGAAATGAGTTTCCAGCATTATGCATTCATACAACTTATGTTCACCCAACCGTAGTAACAGCTGTCAACGCGTAAATTACGCGGGCTGTCTTGTTCTACTGGAACCCATGGTATATGCCATGGTGGTATGCAACAATGCTACTTCTGGCAGCCACAAAAATAGCGTTGACACTGTCCATTTGTCACGTGTGGACACTGTCTTTCAGCCCATGCACCAGAGGTCTTGCCATCGGAAGAGAACCAGGCCAAGTTTTTTGTTCGGAAATACCTAGCAAACAAACTTGGGTGATCCCTGACTTCTGTGATCAAAGTCGGGCCAAATTTTCTTGTTGCAATCCACTGCAAGTAATTTGGTTGTGATCCCTGATTTGCTTGGCAACTTGCATTATGTTATTTAAATAAAATTTCAGATGCGAGTCTTCCAAATATGCTTGTAAGATTATGGACTCTCAAAGAGATATTCTGGCCTGAGGAGGCAATACTACTATGCAAAACCCCGCTTCTGTAGATGTCTTGTGAAGATTATCTAGGCCACACATTGCGTGTGCACAACAAGCCAAGACATGATGTGAATACCACTTCATTCTTGCGCCAACTGACAGGTTTATACTGATGAGCCATCCTGTCAAGGGTCTATAAATAATTGGCGAAACCCTGTCTACAGTTGGTTGTCTAACCTTCTAACAGACGCTTAAGTGCTAGCAAGGAAAAAGTTTGGTTATACCACACTTGGACCTGCTGCCATTGCTGTAAGCAATGGGGCACTATCCTGTTTCTTGGTGAACTTCACTTCACCAGAAACATACTGCATGTCCGTGCTGTCTCTGGCTCAGCACAGACTGCCCACTGATCCTCTAAACTGAGGCTCATTCCCAGTCATATTTTGACAATGGGACAGACCAGGAGCTCTTTAAGCACAATTCTTACGAGCCAAACTCATTTCCTACAAGAAGATAGAACTGAAGGAAATGAGTTTCCAGCATTATGCATTCATACAACTTATGTTCACCCAACCGTAGTAACAGCTGTCAACGCGTAAATTACGCGGGCTGTCTTGTTCTACTGGAACCCATGGTATATGCCATGGTGGTATGCAACAATGCTACTTCTGGCAGCCACAAAAATAGCGTTGACACTGTCCATTTGTCACGTGTGGACACTGTCTTTCAGCCCATGCACCAGAGGTCTTGCCATCGGAAGAGAACCAGGCCAAGTTTTTTGTTCGGAAATACCTAGCAAACAAACTTGGGTGATCCCTGACTTCTGTGATCAAAGTCGGGCCAAATTTTCTTGTTGCAATCCACTGCAAGTAATTTGGTTGTGATCCCTGATTTGCTTGGCAACTTGCATTATGTTATTTAAATAAAATTTCAGATGCGAGTCTTCCAAATATGCTTGTAAGATTATGGACTCTCAAAGAGATATTCTGGCCTGAGGAGGCAATACTACTATGCAAAACCCCGCTTCTGTAGATGTCTTGTGAAGATTATCTAGGCCACACATTGCGTGTGCACAACAAGCCAAGACATGATGTGAATACCACTTCATTCTTGCGCCAACTGACAGGTTTATACTGATGAGCCATCCTGTCAAGGGTCTATAAATAATTGGCGAAACCCTGTCTACAGTTGGTTGTCTAACCTTCTAACAGACGCTTAAGTGCTAGCAAGGAAAAAGTTTGGTTATACCACACTTGGACCTGCTGCCATTGCTGTAAGCAATGGGGCACTATCCTGTTTCTTGGTGAACTTCACTTCACCAGAAACATACTGCATGTCCGTGCTGTCTCTGGCTCAGCACAGACTGCCCACTGATCCTCTAAACTGAGGCTCATTCCCAGTCATATTTTGACAATGGGACAGACCAGGAGCTCTTTAAGCACAATTCTTACGAGCCAAACTCATTTCCTACAAGAAGATAGAACTGAAGGAAATGAGTTTCCAGCATTATGCATTCATACAACTTATGTTCACCCAACCGTAGTAACAGCTGTCAACGCGTAAATTACGCGGGCTGTCTTGTTCTACTGGAACCCATGGTATATGCCATGGTGGTATGCAACAATGCTACTTCTGGCAGCCACAAAAATAGCGTTGACACTGTCCATTTGTCACGTGTGGACACTGTCTTTCAGCCCATGCACCAGAGGTCTTGCCATCGGAAGAGAACCAGGCCAAGTTTTTTGTTCGGAAATACCTAGCAAACAAACTTGGGTGATCCCTGACTTCTGTGATCAAAGTCGGGCCAAATTTTCTTGTTGCAATCCACTGCAAGTAATTTGGTTGTGATCCCTGATTTGCTTGGCAACTTGCATTATGTTATTTAAATAAAATTTCAGATGCGAGTCTTCCAAATATGCTTGTAAGATTATGGACTCTCAAAGAGATATTCTGGCCTGAGGAGGCAATACTACTATGCAAAACCCCGCTTCTGTAGATGTCTTGTGAAGATTATCTAGGCCACACATTGCGTGTGCACAACAAGCCAAGACATGATGTGAATACCACTTCATTCTTGCGCCAACTGACAGGTTTATACTGATGAGCCATCCTGTCAAGGGTCTATAAATAATTGGCGAAACCCTGTCTACAGTTGGTTGTCTAACCTTCTAACAGACGCTTAAGTGCTAGCAAGGAAAAAGTTTGGTTATACCACACTTGGACCTGCTGCCATTGCTGTAAGCAATGGGGCACTATCCTGTTTCTTGGTGAACTTCACTTCACCAGAAACATACTGCATGTCCGTGCTGTCTCTGGCTCAGCACAGACTGCCCACTGATCCTCTAAACTGAGGCTCATTCCCAGTCATATTTTGACAATGGGACAGACCAGGAGCTCTTTAAGCACAATTCTTACGAGCCAAACTCATTTCCTACAAGAAGATAGAACTGAAGGAAATGAGTTTCCAGCATTATGCATTCATACAACTTATGTTCACCCAACCGTAGTAACAGCTGTCAACGCGTAAATTACGCGGGCTGTCTTGTTCTACTGGAACCCATGGTATATGCCATGGTGGTATGCAACAATGCTACTTCTGGCAGCCACAAAAATAGCGTTGACACTGTCCATTTGTCACGTGTGGACACTGTCTTTCAGCCCATGCACCAGAGGTCTTGCCATCGGAAGAGAACCAGGCCAAGTTTTTTGTTCGGAAATACCTAGCAAACAAACTTGGGTGATCCCTGACTTCTGTGATCAAAGTCGGGCCAAATTTTCTTGTTGCAATCCACTGCAAGTAATTTGGTTGTGATCCCTGATTTGCTTGGCAACTTGCATTATGTTATTTAAATAAAATTTCAGATGCGAGTCTTCCAAATATGCTTGTAAGATTATGGACTCTCAAAGAGATATTCTGGCCTGAGGAGGCAATACTACTATGCAAAACCCCGCTTCTGTAGATGTCTTGTGAAGATTATCTAGGCCACACATTGCGTGTGCACAACAAGCCAAGACATGATGTGAATACCACTTCATTCTTGCGCCAACTGACAGGTTTATACTGATGAGCCATCCTGTCAAGGGTCTATAAATAATTGGCGAAACCCTGTCTACAGTTGGTTGTCTAACCTTCTAACAGACGCTTAAGTGCTAGCAAGGAAAAAGTTTGGTTATACCACACTTGGACCTGCTGCCATTGCTGTAAGCAATGGGGCACTATCCTGTTTCTTGGTGAACTTCACTTCACCAGAAACATACTGCATGTCCGTGCTGTCTCTGGCTCAGCACAGACTGCCCACTGATCCTCTAAACTGAGGCTCATTCCCAGTCATATTTTGACAATGGGACAGACCAGGAGCTCTTTAAGCACAATTCTTACGAGCCAAACTCATTTCCTACAAGAAGATAGAACTGAAGGAAATGAGTTTCCAGCATTATGCATTCATACAACTTATGTTCACCCAACCGTAGTAACAGCTGTCAACGCGTAAATTACGCGGGCTGTCTTGTTCTACTGGAACCCATGGTATATGCCATGGTGGTATGCAACAATGCTACTTCTGGCAGCCACAAAAATAGCGTTGACACTGTCCATTTGTCACGTGTGGACACTGTCTTTCAGCCCATGCACCAGAGGTCTTGCCATCGGAAGAGAACCAGGCCAAGTTTTTTGTTCGGAAATACCTAGCAAACAAACTTGGGTGATCCCTGACTTCTGTGATCAAAGTCGGGCCAAATTTTCTTGTTGCAATCCACTGCAAGTAATTTGGTTGTGATCCCTGATTTGCTTGGCAACTTGCATTATGTTATTTAAATAAAATTTCAGATGCGAGTCTTCCAAATATGCTTGTAAGATTATGGACTCTCAAAGAGATATTCTGGCCTGAGGAGGCAATACTACTATGCAAAACCCCGCTTCTGTAGATGTCTTGTGAAGATTATCTAGGCCACACATTGCGTGTGCACAACAAGCCAAGACATGATGTGAATACCACTTCATTCTTGCGCCAACTGACAGGTTTATACTGATGAGCCATCCTGTCAAGGGTCTATAAATAATTGGCGAAACCCTGTCTACAGTTGGTTGTCTAACCTTCTAACAGACGCTTAAGTGCTAGCAAGGAAAAAGTTTGGTTATACCACACTTGGACCTGCTGCCATTGCTGTAAGCAATGGGGCACTATCCTGTTTCTTGGTGAACTTCACTTCACCAGAAACATACTGCATGTCCGTGCTGTCTCTGGCTCAGCACAGACTGCCCACTGATCCTCTAAACTGAGGCTCATTCCCAGTCATATTTTGACAATGGGACAGACCAGGAGCTCTTTAAGCACAATTCTTACGAGCCAAACTCATTTCCTACAAGAAGATAGAACTGAAGGAAATGAGTTTCCAGCATTATGCATTCATACAACTTATGTTCACCCAACCGTAGTAACAGCTGTCAACGCGTAAATTACGCGGGCTGTCTTGTTCTACTGGAACCCATGGTATATGCCATGGTGGTATGCAACAATGCTACTTCTGGCAGCCACAAAAATAGCGTTGACACTGTCCATTTGTCACGTGTGGACACTGTCTTTCAGCCCATGCACCAGAGGTCTTGCCATCGGAAGAGAACCAGGCCAAGTTTTTTGTTCGGAAATACCTAGCAAACAAACTTGGGTGATCCCTGACTTCTGTGATCAAAGTCGGGCCAAATTTTCTTGTTGCAATCCACTGCAAGTAATTTGGTTGTGATCCCTGATTTGCTTGGCAACTTGCATTATGTTATTTAAATAAAATTTCAGATGCGAGTCTTCCAAATATGCTTGTAAGATTATGGACTCTCAAAGAGATATTCTGGCCTGAGGAGGCAATACTACTATGCAAAACCCCGCTTCTGTAGATGTCTTGTGAAGATTATCTAGGCCACACATTGCGTGTGCACAACAAGCCAAGACATGATGTGAATACCACTTCATTCTTGCGCCAACTGACAGGTTTATACTGATGAGCCATCCTGTCAAGGGTCTATAAATAATTGGCGAAACCCTGTCTACAGTTGGTTGTCTAACCTTCTAACAGACGCTTAAGTGCTAGCAAGGAAAAAGTTTGGTTATACCACACTTGGACCTGCTGCCATTGCTGTAAGCAATGGGGCACTATCCTGTTTCTTGGTGAACTTCACTTCACCAGAAACATACTGCATGTCCGTGCTGTCTCTGGCTCAGCACAGACTGCCCACTGATCCTCTAAACTGAGGCTCATTCCCAGTCATATTTTGACAATGGGACAGACCAGGAGCTCTTTAAGCACAATTCTTACGAGCCAAACTCATTTCCTACAAGAAGATAGAACTGAAGGAAATGAGTTTCCAGCATTATGCATTCATACAACTTATGTTCACCCAACCGTAGTAACAGCTGTCAACGCGTAAATTACGCGGGCTGTCTTGTTCTACTGGAACCCATGGTATATGCCATGGTGGTATGCAACAATGCTACTTCTGGCAGCCACAAAAATAGCGTTGACACTGTCCATTTGTCACGTGTGGACACTGTCTTTCAGCCCATGCACCAGAGGTCTTGCCATCGGAAGAGAACCAGGCCAAGTTTTTTGTTCGGAAATACCTAGCAAACAAACTTGGGTGATCCCTGACTTCTGTGATCAAAGTCGGGCCAAATTTTCTTGTTGCAATCCACTGCAAGTAATTTGGTTGTGATCCCTGATTTGCTTGGCAACTTGCATTATGTTATTTAAATAAAATTTCAGATGCGAGTCTTCCAAATATGCTTGTAAGATTATGGACTCTCAAAGAGATATTCTGGCCTGAGGAGGCAATACTACTATGCAAAACCCCGCTTCTGTAGATGTCTTGTGAAGATTATCTAGGCCACACATTGCGTGTGCACAACAAGCCAAGACATGATGTGAATACCACTTCATTCTTGCGCCAACTGACAGGTTTATACTGATGAGCCATCCTGTCAAGGGTCTATAAATAATTGGCGAAACCCTGTCTACAGTTGGTTGTCTAACCTTCTAACAGACGCTTAAGTGCTAGCAAGGAAAAAGTTTGGTTATACCACACTTGGACCTGCTGCCATTGCTGTAAGCAATGGGGCACTATCCTGTTTCTTGGTGAACTTCACTTCACCAGAAACATACTGCATGTCCGTGCTGTCTCTGGCTCAGCACAGACTGCCCACTGATCCTCTAAACTGAGGCTCATTCCCAGTCATATTTTGACAATGGGACAGACCAGGAGCTCTTTAAGCACAATTCTTACGAGCCAAACTCATTTCCTACAAGAAGATAGAACTGAAGGAAATGAGTTTCCAGCATTATGCATTCATACAACTTATGTTCACCCAACCGTAGTAACAGCTGTCAACGCGTAAATTACGCGGGCTGTCTTGTTCTACTGGAACCCATGGTATATGCCATGGTGGTATGCAACAATGCTACTTCTGGCAGCCACAAAAATAGCGTTGACACTGTCCATTTGTCACGTGTGGACACTGTCTTTCAGCCCATGCACCAGAGGTCTTGCCATCGGAAGAGAACCAGGCCAAGTTTTTTGTTCGGAAATACCTAGCAAACAAACTTGGGTGATCCCTGACTTCTGTGATCAAAGTCGGGCCAAATTTTCTTGTTGCAATCCACTGCAAGTAATTTGGTTGTGATCCCTGATTTGCTTGGCAACTTGCATTATGTTATTTAAATAAAATTTCAGATGCGAGTCTTCCAAATATGCTTGTAAGATTATGGACTCTCAAAGAGATATTCTGGCCTGAGGAGGCAATACTACTATGCAAAACCCCGCTTCTGTAGATGTCTTGTGAAGATTATCTAGGCCACACATTGCGTGTGCACAACAAGCCAAGACATGATGTGAATACCACTTCATTCTTGCGCCAACTGACAGGTTTATACTGATGAGCCATCCTGTCAAGGGTCTATAAATAATTGGCGAAACCCTGTCTACAGTTGGTTGTCTAACCTTCTAACAGACGCTTAAGTGCTAGCAAGGAAAAAGTTTGGTTATACCACACTTGGACCTGCTGCCATTGCTGTAAGCAATGGGGCACTATCCTGTTTCTTGGTGAACTTCACTTCACCAGAAACATACTGCATGTCCGTGCTGTCTCTGGCTCAGCACAGACTGCCCACTGATCCTCTAAACTGAGGCTCATTCCCAGTCATATTTTGACAATGGGACAGACCAGGAGCTCTTTAAGCACAATTCTTACGAGCCAAACTCATTTCCTACAAGAAGATAGAACTGAAGGAAATGAGTTTCCAGCATTATGCATTCATACAACTTATGTTCACCCAACCGTAGTAACAGCTGTCAACGCGTAAATTACGCGGGCTGTCTTGTTCTACTGGAACCCATGGTATATGCCATGGTGGTATGCAACAATGCTACTTCTGGCAGCCACAAAAATAGCGTTGACACTGTCCATTTGTCACGTGTGGACACTGTCTTTCAGCCCATGCACCAGAGGTCTTGCCATCGGAAGAGAACCAGGCCAAGTTTTTTGTTCGGAAATACCTAGCAAACAAACTTGGGTGATCCCTGACTTCTGTGATCAAAGTCGGGCCAAATTTTCTTGTTGCAATCCACTGCAAGTAATTTGGTTGTGATCCCTGATTTGCTTGGCAACTTGCATTATGTTATTTAAATAAAATTTCAGATGCGAGTCTTCCAAATATGCTTGTAAGATTATGGACTCTCAAAGAGATATTCTGGCCTGAGGAGGCAATACTACTATGCAAAACCCCGCTTCTGTAGATGTCTTGTGAAGATTATCTAGGCCACACATTGCGTGTGCACAACAAGCCAAGACATGATGTGAATACCACTTCATTCTTGCGCCAACTGACAGGTTTATACTGATGAGCCATCCTGTCAAGGGTCTATAAATAATTGGCGAAACCCTGTCTACAGTTGGTTGTCTAACCTTCTAACAGACGCTTAAGTGCTAGCAAGGAAAAAGTTTGGTTATACCACACTTGGACCTGCTGCCATTGCTGTAAGCAATGGGGCACTATCCTGTTTCTTGGTGAACTTCACTTCACCAGAAACATACTGCATGTCCGTGCTGTCTCTGGCTCAGCACAGACTGCCCACTGATCCTCTAAACTGAGGCTCATTCCCAGTCATATTTTGACAATGGGACAGACCAGGAGCTCTTTAAGCACAATTCTTACGAGCCAAACTCATTTCCTACAAGAAGATAGAACTGAAGGAAATGAGTTTCCAGCATTATGCATTCATACAACTTATGTTCACTTCCACCCTTCCTTCCCGAAATTTCGTCATCTTGCGCTTCTGTGACGTCAGAGCGCGCAGTTTAGTGGCTACACACCCCCCGCCTATCTACATCTCCCGTGCCCACCCACCGGCCTCAAGTGTACACAAACAGCCCTCCTCAGGGCTTAGTCATTCAGAACAAAGTTCAAAATGAACCAGCTCTCCAGTCTCAAGTTGGGCAAGAAGAAGAAGAAGCTCCTCTCCATCGACGCCCAGGCCAAGAAGCTGGACCAGGAGCTCGCCGACTTCTTCGAGGATGTCTTCCCAGACCAGGCCAGCCTCCACAAGCAAGTCCAGTACCTTCAGAGCCTCCACAACGCCCTCCTCAATCGACAGCCTCTTCGGCCTCTCTCCTTTCCTCTAACCTTCAAGATAGTCACAGTTCCAGCCTGGATTCATCCAGGAGAAAGGCAGTGCCAGCTCCAAGAGACCCAAGAAAGGATCGGCCACCTAGCCAGGGGAGCTCCCAGCCTCGCCCAGGCCTTCCAGTCCGTTTTCAGCATCTCCCAAGGCAGCAACGGCTGCGAGGAGGCCGCTAAGCTCGTCTACAGCCTCTCCAAGGACAGCAACGGCGTCCAGGAGGGCTACGGCACCTGCGACAAGGCCAGCGAGGGTGGCAGCAGCAACGAAGGTGGCAAGAAGGTTCCCAGCTTTGGCTCCAACGTCTCCCAAGGCAGCAACGGCTGCGAGGAACCCGCCCAGGCTATCAAGTTTGTCTTCAGCGTCTCTCAGGGCAGCAACGGCTGCAAGGAAGGCTACGGCAACTGCGACAGGGCCAGCAGCGGCGGCCAGGACTTCAGCAAGTGCGAGGAGAGCGGGGAGGGCTTCGACATCAGCTCCCAGGGCAGCAACGGCTGCGAGGAGGCCGTACAGTCCTTCAGCATTGTCTCCAAGGCCAGCAATGGCGGCCAGGGCTGCAACGGCAGTGAGGAGAGCGGGGAGGGCTTCAACATCGGCTCCCAGGGCAGCAACGGCTGCAAGGAGGCCATCCAGTCCTTCAGCATCGTCTCCCAGGCCCGCGACGGCGGCCAGGGCTCCAGCAAGTGCGAGGAGAGCGGAGAGGCGGTCTACAACGACTCCAAGGGCAGCGACGGCTGCAAGGAGGCCGTCCAGTTCATCTTCAGCATCCCCAAGGGCAGCGACGGCTGCAAGGAGCCCGCCCAGGCCACCAAGCGCATCTGCAACGTCTCCAAGGGCAGCAGCGGCTGCGAGGAGCCCGTCCAGGCCACCAAGCGCATCTGCAACGTCTCCAAGGGCAGCAGCGGCTGCGAGGAGCCCGTCCAGGCCACCAAGCGCGTCTTCAACGTCTCCAAGGGCAGCAGCGGCTGCGAGGAGCCCGCCAAGTCCTTTGCCATCATCTCTCAGGCCAGCAACGGTGACCAGGGCTTCTTCAGCATCTCCAAAGGGCAGAAAGGGCCCCCCTCTAGTCCATGGGAGGAGGGGCGGGAAGAAGAGGCGAAAAGCCCACAAAGTGATCGGAAGGGGCCCCCCTCCAGCTCTCAGGAGGCAGGGCGAAAAGAAGATGCCAGAAAGGGCACATCAGAAGAGGCGAAAAGCCCACAAAGTGATCGGAAAGGGCCCCCCTCCAGCTCTCAGGAGTTGGGGCGAGAAGAAGATGCCAGAAAGGGCACATCAAAAGAGGCTACGAGCCCACTGCATTCTCTAGGCCTTCAGCAACCTCTCCAGGCTCATTGGGGCTGTCCACCGCTTTCTCCAGGCCATCAGCAACTTCTCCAAGTTCCGCGGCGGCGACGGGGCCGCCCTCCGCGTTTCCAAGGCCTCCAGCAACTTCTCCAAGTTCCGCGGTGGCGACGGGGCCGCCCTCCGCGTTTCCAAGGCCTCCAGCAACTTCTCCAAGTTCCGCGGCAGCGACGGGGCTGCCCTCCGCGTTTCCAAGGCCTCCAGCGACTTCTTCAAGCTCCGCGGCGGCGACGAGGCCGCCCTCTGTGTCTGCAAGACCTCCAACAACCTCTCCAAGCTCTGCGGCGGCGCCGAGGCCGTCCACTGCGCTCTCAAGACCTCCAGCAACCTCTCCAAGCTCTGCGGCGGCGCCGAGGCCGTCCACCACGCTCACAAGGCCTTCACCAACTTCTCCAAGTTCCGCGGCGGCGACGGGGCTGCCCTCCACGTCTGCAACGCCTTCTCTCTCCTTCACTCTTCACAAGCGCATCTGGTGATTCAAGAGCACTCTTGCTCTTGTCTCACCTCAACTTTTGGTGCTCCACTTTCACACTCTTGTCTTCTCCTGCTTTCGGCTGGATTGAAAAGGGAGGAGGAGACGAACGGGCAGTGAACGAGGGACAGCAGCAGCGGCTGTGCGGGCCAGGGCAGCAACGGCTGCAAAAACACCTGCGACGAGCACCTCAACCTCTACGCCCAGTCCCCAGCCCCAGCGCTTTCTTTAGCCTTTCCATGCTTGGCTTTTTGAAGGGGGTAGGGAACCAGGGAAATTCAAATTTCGTTTTGTGAAAGTTTTAGTACCTCCATCGCATCTCATGCACCCATTTAGGCATTCAGAGCAACTGCTTTTTCTACTTCGAATTTAGGAAATTTCCTACAAGCCTTTTACTGTGATTTTCGATGCTCAGTCGTTTGAGAACAGGTATTCAAGATGTTTTGCTTTATTATGCATCAGGACAGCATTTTAGACTGCTTCGTTTTTAGGCATTGTCAGAGCTATAGGCTTAGCTTTTGTTCAGGGGAGAAATGTGGGAAAAGGAATTCAATTTCGCGCCAAATATTAGGTCTTCTACAGCCAGCTTCGTGTAGACTTTGGCCGCCCTCCTTCTCCATGTCATTCGATCACCAGTTGCTAAAGAAAGGATAAAAAACGTTCTCATCGACAACAAACCGCATCACTTCAATAGTGAAAAAAAAGTTTGTCGAAATTCTTGGAGATTTAGTTGAGTTATGACCCAAAAACTTCTAAAATGGGAGAGAAGCATAATATAGCCTATGCTTAAGCATAGGAAATAGTTGATTCAGGATTGACATATTTTGAACTAAAACAAAAGAAACCAATGATACAGTAGGGTGTATTGGAGCCTAAAGAAGATATATAGGCAGTAAAAATAGAAATCTGAGACAAAAATTTTTTTCCGAAAATTTTGCCTATGCTTTAACATAGGGCCAAATGTTGAGTGCAAATTTTTAATCGAAAAAATTCCTGATTCTAACAAACCGAAACCAGGCGTGTTATATATCAAAATGACCACAAGAACCTGAATTTTAACGTGGTTATGGTCCACCCCTTGGCAAAACCACTCAAATTTGAGCTATCAGTTTTTATGTGCCAAAATTGAAATTTCGAAATTTTCGATTTTTCAAAATTACGCTTTTCAGAATAGTTTATGCCAAAAATGGAGTACACCACCTTTTTTGTCACCTAATTACCTTTCGATTGATATATAATGATCCACAAGTATCTGAAATTTCTTAAACAAATTTTTCAAAAAACTGTAATTGCAAGTTTCAAAGGCCCAAAAAAGTGCATTTTACAAAAGTGACCATATCAGGTCAACCAATTCGTTTTTTGGGAAACGACTGGTGGCACAGAGATGAGAACTAAATTGCCTTGGATTGTGGCACAAATCGGAGAAAATTTTTTTTTCAAAACTGGAATACCCCTCTTAGGGACTATCTCGAGTCTATCAGATTCTGCGTCTTAAGGCCTAAAAACCTGAAAGATGTAGACGGCAAGTGCGGCGGGTCCAACGGCCTCAGAAGTGGGCCAGCCGATGAAGCCGTTGATGAAGACGCAGAGGAAGGCCACCAGCTTCCACCCGGCCTGCTCCGCGTAGGCTCGGATTGAGCCGGACATCGGCACCGACGTACCCAGCTCTACGAACACCAACGCTGAAAGCCTATCACCCCTTGTTCCACAATCTCTCTCCAACCTTAGGGGTATCGCATTGAGCAAGGAAAACAGAAAGCATTGAGCAAGGAAGAGAGAAAGAACCCGGGAGCATGCTTAGGGGAGCACATAGGGCCCAGACGATGAGGCTGCTGACCACAGAGCCGGAGTGACGAAGGACGCTTTGCGGGGTGATGAAAATCCCCGTTGCGATCACTCGACCCACTACAAAGCAGATGGCAGCAAAAAGGCCGATTTTTTTCTTTTCTACCATTCTCAACCAGTTAACCTTTCTACTAAATAGTTAGCTTGCCAACATTGCGCTTGTCAAGCCTATGTTGGCCCGATAAGCGCCTTTTATTGCATTTTGTCGTGCTCGTGGGAACGTTTATTTTTAACATTTTCGGCTTTTGATAAAATCGACAAAAGCCTGAATAGTGGCTGCAAATAACTGTAAAATGCTGCATGGAATTGCAATGTAATGTTAGCGTTAAGAATTTATAAGCCTACAGTCGTCATTGTTGACAATAACAACCAAAAAGGATTCTATTTTCTCTCAACAAGGTAATCCATTTCGAACTGAGAGCTAGGCTAGAGACTGACTGAAAAGAGTGTTTCAAATCGCCTCAGCAATCTTTGCAGGTTTTGGCAAAAATGTTACAGCTGCTTGTTCAACTGGCAGCAAAAATATTATTCTAATCCAAAAACAGCAAAAGTATAAAGAACATTTTACAAAAAAATTTACTTCATCGGCCAATTCAACAAATATGAATGCAAATGCTATGCAATACTTGAATGCTACACTATGCTAGGCTCTTCTTTGCCGTCTTAGCCTAGCCGTTTCTTTCAGCATTTCATTTCATGTATTTTTGCTAACCCGCCAATGCTAAACCTTTTTCACAGGCCTTTGTTCTTATAATGGGCGGGAAATGCTGGCGGGAACATTAGTATTCCCATCTTTCTTCTTATCCTGGCCCCATCCACTGCTCGATTCTCGCGAAACACTACGCCTGCCTAACGCACACAGAAAAATGCCCCGCCCTCCAGAGAGAGTGGACAGATGTTGGGTATCTCTGAAGGGGCCGAGAGATCAGGGAACAAATCTTTCATTCTCTGGCCTTTCTTCCATGCCATTCCTTGCCTTTCTTCGCTTTTATCCAATGTAATTTTGAGTTGCTACATCAGAGTATAAGCTTTAGCGGTGATGCAAAGGGCCTGTTCTTCTGCTCCCCGGTCAATCCTTCTCGGTGCACATGACAGGCTCCATGATACGGCCACAGCTTCTACGGCAACACCGCCCCCTCCTGTCCCAGCACCAACACATACCCTTCAAGGCTCGCTCATCTTCTCTTGACCTGTTCTTCCCACCTTGCTCTTCTTCTCTTTACCCTGTCTTCTTTCCTGCTTCCTCAACCTTTTCATGAAATTTGTTGGCAGAAATGGCAGCATTGTCAGCGGTGAGAAAGTTGCAGGCTAGTTAGGAGAAGAAGAAGAAGAGGAAAGGAAGACCAATGCGGTGCGACAAAGAATGGTGGAGGACATGAAAGTGGCCAAGTGACAGCTGATCGGGGACTGGCTGGAGCGAGCGCGGATGGCGAAGCAGAAGCTCAGTCTGCCCATCATCAGGGTACTCCTTCCCTAAAACCTTCCTCCCCACTCGCTTTCCATGGCTGACCAGGAATGCACAGGACTTCCTGGAGCCGCTGGAGTATATGCCAGAGGAAGGACCACCCAACGCCCTCAGCATCAGCTACGCCGACCGACTCACACTCCAATTCCAGGATCTTCCCGAGGACGCCTCTTCTAGTTTCTCCTCCTCTTTCCTCCCTGCCCTATTCACACTCAGCTTGGCTGTAGCTTGGCTGGGCCTGTTGGCCTCCAGCAATGCGGAGCTGGAGCCGGTGTTAGCGAAGGTGGTGGAGGGCGCTGCGGCCTCGTCTGCCTCTTCGGCTCCAAGGCCGTCAACCTGGCCATGCAGCTCAGCTTCTGCTTCACCTGGCCATCATGAGGGTACTCCCTCCCTAAAACCTTCCTCCCTCGTTCCACCAGGCTGCACCCTCCCTTGATGGAAGGCCAGCAATACACAGGACTTCCTGGAGCCGCTGGAGCCCCTGTCAGAGGAGGAAGCGCCAAACGTCCTCAGCACCAGCTGCCCCAATCGACTCCCCTCCGTTAGCAAGGTGGGGCAGAGCAGCTCCTGGACAGCGCCGTTGCCCGCCTCTACCAAAGTTCCCCCTTCTCCCCTCCTGGCCCGTTGGCAGTGCGGAGGGAAGAAAGTGGGCAGGAACACCTCGCCAAGACTTCAGGGAAACCGAAGAAGCAGTGCGGCTTAGGAAAGGGCAAGCGGCCCAGTCCAGGAGGAGCAGGGCCTTCAGGCATTGGCGGTGGCGATGGAGGAGATGGCGAATTGCCCAATCTTCATTTCTGCTTTCAGCCTTTCGCCACAACATCCTGCTCACCAATCTACTTACCATTCCAGCGAACCTGCAAAAGGCGACCAAGACAAATCTCAAGAAAATCATCATCAAGGTGCTTAGCCTTTTAGAATTAGAATCAGACTAGGATGTAAAGGGTATGTTGGACTGAAGGCTGTGAGTTGATGGATGGACAACGCCGCAGTTTTTTTCGAGCAAGTGCCAGTAGCTGGAGGAGGATCAGCGGGCGGTGGGGAGGCGGTGGAGGAGGCGGTGGAGGAGCCCTTCAAGCGGGTGCCTTATTCCTTAGGTTCTTGCTTTCTTTTAGCCACCCCCCCTCCCCATATTTCCCCTTGCCCACCCCGTCCCCCCCCCGCCGCCCCCCCCCGCGCAGCCGAGGGGGTCCACTATTAAGGCTGGGTGTTTTTAGTGGGGGGGGAGCGGGGTGGGTTTCCTACGTGATCTTCAGAGGAATGGGCCTTCTATGTCAGCTCCCGTCGTTGGTGGGGGGGAACATGGGGGTCCTTTGTTATAGTTATATTCTTGGTGTTTTTTTTTGTTGTGTTCTTTCGCTGCTGGCCCCCTTTGTGGCAAAGGCACCTCGAGCAGTGACCCAGCTGGACGGTCCGGTGTGTCTAGCGGCATGGAGGTGTATTTGTTATTAATATGGAGGTTGTTTATTGGAGGGCAGAAAGTATTAGAGTAAGGGTACTTTTTTTATGGGTTGGGCTGTAGGAAGAGTAGGAAGATGTTTTGGGCTTAAAAAATGGAAGAATGATCATTAGATAGTCTAGTTATTGTTTTCCTTTCGGCTATAAAAATATCGTCTGTTAAATGGATCGCATTTAAGGATTTTCAAATAGTATGGTCATCGGCTAACAGATTTTGATGTTTTGGCTGATTTGATAATTTATGGGTCAGAAACATTAATTTTTCATTATTAAAACATCTTTTGTGCAATGAAAGGGATCACTCAATGTATTCACCATTTATGAGTTTTATCTTTGTAGTTGCGTCAAATATGGGTCTGCGGAATGTAAAGGCACATATAGCTCTAAAATTATATGCTAAGTATGATAAAAGGTCATTACCCGCTCTTTACCATACTGGAATGAACCATTGGGCATGTTTCAAATATTAGTTGGGCTCGGTCGATTTTGTAACTATTACAGTGCATTAATTGCTGTTCAGGATTAATACACAGCAGCATATAGAGCAATCCCTCAAGTTCTGTCTATCTCGATGCTAGCGGCCATCAGTGGATGTGTTAGCAGCGGGTGGGGCGCCAATGAGGTCGAGGACGAAGAAGTGATTGCAGAACTACCAGGGCCAGCCCTTGGAGCCGGCGCTGTACAACCTGGAAAGGGCAATGAGTCCTGTTTCAGAGGGGACGTGGTGGATTCAAAGAGAGCAACGGTTTTGCTCCACGAACAGCGGATGCGTGTCATTTTTTCGAGAAATCCAGGCGCATGAAGGTGGACATGGCGCTGGTGGAGCACTACAAATCTACCAATTCACTGGGCAAAGCGGAAAGACATGTGATGACAAAGCTATCCTTCTTCCTTCCCTGCCTCCCTCCCACAGTCTTCTCCCACAGTCAAGAGAAAGTGATTCAGAGGTGTCAGACTTCAATCCACCACTCTCCAGCGATCGCAGCACCAGAACACCCCCTTCCCCAAATCCAGCTTCTACCTCAAAGACTTCCCGCCTCCTCCCAGCCTCGGCAATCCGATCAAGCACATACTGGAGCTGGTTCTCCGCCATTTTCCCTTCTCAATCCTTCTCAATAGCATACGCCTTTTTAGCTTGCCAATGACTCGGACATCAAAGCAGCCCTCAAATTCAAGGCTACGCACAAAAGGCCTCAGGTTATTTTGAATAATCAAAACCAAGATCCCGAGCTAAAGATCAGGATTTCGGGAATCAGGATATGCATTGCCTAGAAATAATAGCCGATTTTTCTGAATTTAAAGATTGAACTAATTTGCTCAGATTGGGAGTCTGGCAATCGGAGTTTAAGGCTATTAAAGTGGCTCAATGGAACGTTGGCAGGGTAGAGTAAAGGGGCCTGAGATGTATTGGCGGGGGGAAATGGGCGGGAGAGGCCAGTGAGCTGGCCACAGTGTCTTTCTCCTCATTCTCTCTGCTACACACCCCTTCCAAGGCCGCTCCAAAGGCTTGCTTTGTTACAGAAATCTAGAGCGGCATGTTGCGAGAGGCTGCTTCCACGCACATGCCCTCTAATTCACTTCCGAAATGCGGAATGCGCTAGAGCTTACCAACGAAGACTGGCTAATCGTCAACCTAGAGCTACTCCAAGCCCAGGAGATGCAGCCGTACACAAAGTCTCCGCCAGTATAACGCGCTTTTAGCACTTCTTTGTGAACAAGTATATGGCGCAAAGCGCAATAGGTGACCGCGGAGCGCTTACACCTTTACATGTAGCAAAATCCAAAAATTAAGGAAAATTTCTCCTGTGAAGGTGATCATTGCATCTCAAAAGGAAAATACTGTGGTTTCTCAACCATTTTCAAAAGAAAGCACAGATTTGGAATCATTATGTACGAATTGTGAACAACAAAACTCAAGTCCTCTGTTCAATTCATAGCCCTTCAGCTGCTACTAATTATTGATTCTATTGTCATGCATGAAAGTTTGTCACTCAAGAGGGCAAGTCTGTGGTTTCTCAACCATTTTCAAAAGTAAGCACAGATTTGGAATCGTTATATACGACTTGTGAACAAAAAAACTCAAGTGTTCTGTTCAATTATCAGCCGTTCAGCTGCTACTAATTATTGATGCTATTGTCATGCGTGAAAGTTTGTCACTCAAGAGGGCAAGTCTGTGGTTTCTCAACCATTTTCAAAAGTAAGCACAGATTTGGAATTGTTATATACGACTTGTGAACAAAAAAACTCAAGTTGTCTGTGCAATTCTCAAGATTACAGGTGCTACAGCGCAAAAACTGTATATTGCAATCTTTAAACCTTTCTACCCAAATAAGTAATGTTTCAACTGCTCGGAAACCGGGTCTACCCCTCCAGATCTTCCTAAAATAGCATTACCTTTCAGGAAAAAAAAAGTTTGTCCAAATCTGTTGAGAATTCGCCCGTTCCCAGCATTTCCAGATCCGGACATATATGAGGACAAAAATTCAGTAACCTCTATAGACCGCGGAGCGGCCCTTCGGGCCGCTCCGCAGTCAAAAATTTAATGGGAATTTAAGACAATTTGATGAAAATTAATTTGTAGGATGAAGGTGAGGAAGAGCGGGTGAAGCGAGATGTTGAAGAGGAACGTTGGTCCAGCAAAGAAGCTTCAGAAGGAGCGGCGATTCACGAGGACGTGGAAGGAGCGCTTTCCGTGGAAGCCGTAAAAACTGCGGTTGCGCAAGGACCAGCCGGAGCCTTGGCTCCCTTTTGCTCTCCTCCCGCCCTTCTCCAGCCCCCAGCCCAATGAAGGACGGCTTGCAAGGTGGAGGCGGAGCTGTGCCTCAATCTCCTGCTGGCAGCAGTGGAGGAGGCGGAGGCCCAGGAAGATGAAGAAGGTGTGCCCAGTCTTTCACTCTCCTCCAACCTCTCCACAGGCGGCTTGAAAGGAGAAAGAAGAGGAGCGGAGCTGTGAGGCTGAGGAGAAGGTGGGCCCTGCCGTGGACGAAGCGATGCTCACCTTCCTCACCTCTGCAACAGAGTGCAAGGAGCAGCCCGCCAACCTACGCCACCAGGCATTCCAAAATGAAGAACACTTCTGGGGAGAAATGGTAGGCTTTATTTACTTCTACTTCCCCTTGTCCCATCCCAGTACTGGCACCCATCCTTATCCTCTTCTTGGCGCAGACCGAGCGCCTGAGCAGCGGCACCGTCTACGGCTGGGACGGCCTGCGGGTGTGGGAGATGCAGAAGGGTGTTGCCGCTCTGAGCACCGGCAAATGCAAGGACTACGACGACCAGGAGCGCCCTCCCCACCTCTACCAAGCCAACTGGGCGTCCTCATCTTGATCAAGCAACGTGTAGTCAACTTCTACAGCTCTACTGGCCTGGCCTGGTCGAAAGGGCCAAATCGGGTTGTCCCTTTTCCGATTCCCTTTTCCACTCCTCATTCTCTCGGCACATGCACAGCATCCTTCCATCTAGGCCACGGCCGGACTGCAGCTGATGCCGGAGAAGAACCGGGAGAAGGTGGCGGGAGCCATCAGCCACTCATCGCTGCTCTGCTTGAATCCAGGTACCCCTCCTTTCGGGCTTTTTCCTGATTTCCTGAGCCTATCAGAGTTACTAGGAAAGGAACGGCTATTTAGAGAAGAAAGAGCTCCTTTGCAGTCGACTACAACGTTGAAGCAAAAGGCTGCTGAGGCGGAAGAGGAGCAAAGGGCTGCCGAGGCCAAAGCAGGCAATCTGTGGCAAGTCGATGAGGGAGCATCCTTTGGTCATCCTGGACTACGGGAAGAGGATTGTCATCACACCCGACCGGAGCAGCTTCCCCCAAGCGCCGCCAGCCACACTATCCCCTCTCCTGGTGCCCCGTGCGCGAGGGTTGCTTCCCACTGCCCACCTGCCTTCCACTTTCTTGCTCTTTCCCTCCAGCACCCAGCTCACGATCACCGCCCTTCCTATTGTCGGCAACTCCTGCGTCTACCGCGGCACTTTCAACGGCAGCCAGAGCGTCCTGAGGGTCAAGAAGCCCAACAGCTCACACTGCCATGTGGGTGGTGGGAGCAGGGAAGAAAGTCCTGCAGGTGGTGGATGCGAAATGTACAAAGGACAGCTGGACGTGTTCACCGTCATATACCAGCTCACCAAGGAGAAGAAGTTAACGGAGGAGAAGGTGAAGAAGAAAGTCGATTGTGATGAGTACAGGGAGGCGCTGAAGTTGGAGCAGTACGAGGAGAAGGGCACGATCCCACAGCTGTCCATCACCGACGCGCCCATTGTAGGCAATTCGTGCGTCTACTTCGGGACGTTCAATGGGCAGCAGTGCGTGTTGAAGGTTCAAGCCCAACAGCCATGGAAGCATTGAAGCGAGCCCAACTTTTAAGGTTGGATAGGACTTGCTTGCGTGTAAGAATTTACACAATCTCAACTTTCTTACGCTGGGTGAATAGAAAGGCTCAACAGAAGTGTGTGAAAAGAAATAGGAAGGGGTTTGCAGAGGCAATGGATGGCATGGCCCAGCTGGCGGAGTTGGTGGCTCAGATGCTGGAGAAAGGCGGCGTGAGCCACGGAGACCTCAAGCCAGGCAACGTCCTCACCAAGACGAACAAGATCAAGCATTGCGGCGCCATCTCTATGTTCCCTTCCTAAGGGCGGATATAGGATTTTGGCTCGGGGGGGGGCTTAAACCAATAAATTTTCATTACGCTTCATTAGTACTTAAAATGTCTAAAATTGTCCCTCCCCTTGATATTGTTGACTTTGAAAGCAGATTATACTGGCGGCCTTTTAGTTGTGCGATTTGGATTCGGCAACAACAAAGCTGAGTCGGATGGCAGCTCTGAAAAACTTCAACGTACTTCCTGGCATCATCCTTGAGACCTTGACGGCGAAGCGGCTGACGTCTACGGCATCGCCACCATAACCCACTTCCTGTTCCCACCTCAATTCTTTTCCCATTCTCCTGCACACTCTGTTTTCGACTTCAGTATCACGGGGCAACCGGCCTACTGAGAGAGGGGCCGGCAGGCGGACGCCCTATTCCTCAAGGCACAGATAGACGGGCAATGGAACAAACAGCAAGGTCATCCCTGAGTTCGGCCACTGTTAGCCCGTTTACCATCCTTTTCGTCTAGCCTAAACTCAGTGAAGGATGCATTGCAGCTAGGGCTTTGCTCTCGGAAATGCTGCACCCAAGGCCGAGCGTTCGGCCAAAGCTAAGCAATGTGCTATTGGTGACGCGTAGCTGGGCCACGGTTGCGGCCGACCTTCCTGCCCCGCCCAACGCACTCTTCTTCTGCTCTTCTTCTGCTGTCGTTCTTCCCTGGACGCGAAATTTCACATCCTGCTCGAAGTTGCGTTCGATCAAATCAACAACGCAGCTCAAGGCCGAGATCTCGCGTAAGTGCGCCTGGTCATCAAACCTGAGAATAATAAAATAGGCATGTTGCAGTTGGCGAACACGCCACCTCCTTGAAAGCCACCTCCTGGCAGAGAGCGTCAACTCCGTTCTAGGCATCTTCTATATCATGGCATATGAACTGGGGATCCTCCTATCCGACCCCGCCCTCATCTTCGCTCGCCCCTACTCCAAGAACGAAGCCTACCCCAGAATCTTCTAGAACTCAAGTTTCATTCAATTTTACTCTGCTCTTCAAAATGCTTGTCAATTGACAGGATTCATCGACCCAGATGGCCTCTGCTCCCCTCGATAGAGCCCTTCTTGCCACCCTCCAGCCCCACCTAATCTCTCTAAGCATTCACTTTTTCTAAGTGCCTAAAAATGCAACTTGTCATTTTCAATTACGGAATATCGCACATTTTTTGTTCAAATAAATTGTAATTGTAATCTAATTTGACTTATATGTTTTTCTAAGTTTCTTAAGTGATACAAACTAGTCAAATTGAACTTTTTTTAGTTTATCTATTGTACTAAGTTAATTGAATGCAAGCATTTTTAATTTAATGCATGCAGATGATGACCCATTTGCTGGGCCTCTAGCCAAACGCATGACAGAACGTTTTTTCGTAATTCTACCAAACCTAAAGAACTTAAAGAATAAGAGGTGTCATCCTTGAGATGGGAAATACTCCAGCAAAAAAATGCACGTCAAGCTCAAAATATGGCAGTGGTTAAACGGCCAGAGACGGAATACCTTGAAAGTAGACGTCTATCAACTGGCAAAGCTTCTCTAAAGTGAAGAATGGTGGGCAGTCGAAATTGTATCCTTGTCTTCCATCGAACTCTCCACTGCGAAATCTCCAAGCTATTTTGTGGTCAAATTGAAGCGAAGAATGGGATCATGGATAGGAATATGGACGCCGCCATCCTTGCCCAGCACTGCCCATTGCACCAGCACAAAGTTACTTCACTGCCAAACCCAGCACAACCGCACGGCTTCCCTACGGCCTTCCATTGATTTGCTGTCAGACGGTTGGCGGTGGCAATCCGGGGGGAGCTGGAGTGGATCTTTATTGCATCCAAGAGGTTGGAGGCAATCACAATGACAACGATCACCGTGTGAATTCGTTCTTCTTCCTCGTCCTTCATGTCGAGCTGCTGGCAGAGAGATACGGGAAGACGGGGGGTGAGGGAGGCGGCCAGGAGGGCAGAGGCTAGGCGTTTGGCAGGGCAGCGAGGTTTCACTTTTTTTATTAGGACTCTTACCCTTCCCCATCTGCAAGGGCGGGGGCAAAAGAAGAGGCGTGTATACAGTGAGTAGGCGCGTGTACAGGAGCTGCTCTACCCTTGGGGTCTATTCATGCCTCTCCAATTTACCTCTCTCTGCAGCTACCCAGTGGCAGGCATGGATGAGGAGTCTAAGCCCAATGGCGTGAGGAGTACGAGGTGGGCGATTTCTTGCTCTTCGAACCTGTCGCTGAGGACAAAACATGGCCACGAAGATGAAGCAAATCTTCCGCGACTACCCTGAGACCTACGAAGAGAACCAGCGGACGCTGAAGCAGGTTCTGCAGTCCATGAGCAAGCAGAGCCTATAAGCAATGCAAATGCGGAAAGATTGCAGTACAAATCGGACTACGAAAGGTGGCCAGCGATGTCCAAGTTCCAGGAAAAGCCGCTGCCAAAGGCGCCGCAGCCGTTCAGCGTCTTCCGCATTGAGGCTCTGGACCCAACGGCCGCCCTTTCTATCGAACCAGTGGCCTTGACCACGGCAGCCTGCTTCAAAACCGACTCCTCCGGCTCTCCCGCGAGCTCTACTGGAGCAATGAGAGTGAGCCAGGACGGAAAGAAAGCAAATAAAAGACAGCCTATGTTCAGGCTGCAGCGTCTCGGCACAGAGGTGCAAGGCAGGCTTACGTGGGCGGGCCTGCTTCGAGATTCTTCACGACCTCGTCAAAGCTTCTGTGATTGGAATCAGGTTGTACTCATCATCCTGTTCAGATTCCTCCCGTTTCTTTTTGGTTGTATAGAAATGAAAAGTGTGCAGTCATTGGCTGCATCGGGAGGCAAGCTATCCGTCTCGTTGCCCGCAGTTCAGACTACCTACTGGCTACGAATGGTTACAGCTTCTGCTTCTCTGACGTTGCGCCCTGAACGATGCGGTCGGGGACTTCAGGTGCGAACGGAATGATGACAGACGACGAACAATACTACGAAGAAGCTGACGCCGCTAGAGACAGCGCGAGTGAAGCAGATTCCTTTCTCCACCAAGCAGTTCCCCTTCCCCAACTGGCGCTTCATCGCCAACCGCACTTGCTCCCTGAAAGTAGATGGCCAAGAGCACAGCTTCCAACCTCTGTCCATTCATCAAGATTCAACAAGATCATTCCCTACTGCCTCGCTCACATGGCCAAGAAGTTCCCTTCCTCGGCCAGCACTCATTATTTCCAGCCTCATCTTCATTGAGGAACAGCTGGACGCACTGCTACGGGCGCAACTGCTACGACGGGCAGTTTATGACCCTCACCTGTGTGGATGGACTCACCAGCCAGACCGTCTTCACCTCTCCACCCTCCGCCCTTCTTTCGATCAAGGATGGGAGGTGTTGCCAGGGACGCCTGCTGCACCCGGAGCTGCATCGCATGCTGACAGTGCGAGAGCTGGCCCGCGGCCAGGGCTTCCCTGATTCCCACGCCTTCTCGGGCCTTCACTACCCCGTCCTGGTTTCTAACTCCTGGGGCGTCGAACTCGAGTGAATTGAATGGAGCGCAAAGGGTGGATTGGAGGTGAGGCAGGTGGGAAACGCCGTGCCGCCGCCCATGGCAAGAGAGATCGCCCGCTGCATCATGGACGCCTGGTCCAAATCCCCCGCCTTCCTCAGCCCAAGCTCCATCTAAATCGACTCAAAAATTAGTCTAGCTTTTCAGTTAATATCTTTCAGGTTGCTAAGTTGATTTCATTCTTGCTCAAGTTCTGCCTTTTTCTGGTGATATCTGCTGGTCATTTCGCTGTCGTCTCCCCGATTCTCGCTACCGGTTTTGATGAAAAAGGTGATGCCTCCGCATGCCAACATCTTTCGAGCAGATTGGCTGCGACATTGCCAGAACCTAGCCATCAGAAATTCCACATTTGCAATAAAACGTAGATATTGTAATAAGACTTCATCTGGCAATTAATGCCCAGCTCTGACAGGGCAAATTTTAACCTCCCGATACCCTTTTTTCACTTGTGTCCTAAGAAATGACCGAAGATTAGCTTCCCCTCGGCCCAACGGGTAAATTAGAAGTTCAGTTTCGGGCTAATAAAACGGGCTCATTTCTTGCAAAATAAGGAAAGCTCTTGCTCACAATGTATTCCAAAGAAGCGGAGCTTTTCCAATCAACCGAAATGATGGGCTTAATATGATGACTCCCGTTCCCCCTTGAGGCTAATCATGGGTCAGGCTAAGCCGCTTTAGGCAAACTTAATCTCAGCCTTTTTGTCCAATTTTATCATCCCCCAGGCCAGGCCTGATAGGCTGACCTATCCCGCTCAGGGCAGCACCTTCAATGCTTTTCATTTCGCATGAAACACATTCTTTAGCACTTCACTCACTCTACACGTTTCAGCAGAAAACTATTCGAATCCTCAACGGGCCACAAGATGCAGTTCGTAAACGACTATCTCATGTACAAAGTCATCTTCGACACCCCCAACGTCCCATCGCCCAGCTCAGGTGAACTGGCCTTTGAAACTAAGCAGGAGTGCCTTGAATGCAAGAATGAATTTTGTGGGCGGAGGAAGCGGCGGCAACCGTCGAAAGCCGATGAAGGAGCGTCTTCGCCAGCCCGAACTCGCCGATTCCGACGGAGGCCAGGACTCAGAGCCTTTCTACCAATCCACCGGTTCTATTTGACAACAATTTCTTTCTTTCTTTACCCAGCAAGACCCATTGACAGGGCGACGGCAAAGCCTTCTGCAATCCCTGCGCCAGGGCCAGAGCCGAGAGCGGCGCTACAGCAACCTCGCCGCCAGTCACAATTGTCTCACTCCCTTTGGTTCATCCCTACCTTTTTTCCGGGGGTGGGCATTACATTTTCTGAGCGATGCTAGAGCGCAGTTCACGCCCTGGCCAATACCGTGAGTTGGCGGATTAGTTAGCACTAGAAGTAGCAGGGTAGATGCATAGAAAAGTTATCTGTGCTAGACAGAAGCCATCTATTCTTGTGTTCAATGTTCCTGCATGTGCAGCAGAAGGAGAGGGAGACAAGCACAGGACAAGCGTCTCATCCTGCAGCCCCGCCACAACTCTGCACCGTTCCAGGGGTCACCAGCTTTGCATTCTATCATCCTTATAATCGATAATGTCTCTGAGTTTGGCTGTGTTTCTGGGAAGAGGGGCAGGAGAGGAGGAGAGATTTGAGGCTCATCCAATGCCAGCAGCTGCGCCTCAGTGAACATGGCAAGACGTCGAATTCAAGCTGAGAGGGAGGCCGGAAATCACGAGGAGGCCGATAACGTCCAGCTTTTTCGCGGGCGCAGCAGTTGATTCATTTCCATTCTGTGGACCAAAATAACCGATTCTGAGTTGACAGAAACCGCGACAGTTGAAAGAGAATCTCTCTATGTCGGCGACTATGAACTGTGCCGCATCTCGGAGCAGTCAGGTTACTACAGTTCACTGAGGAGCTGAAAAGTAGGAAATGAACACAACAATGGGTACAGTAAGCTCAGTGGATCTTTCGTCGATGCGATCTGCTTCATTGGCCAGCCGAAAGGACGGGCGGAGCTTGCCGCATTCTCAGGTTCTTTGTCTACTTCCAGTGGGAGGCTGAGTCTCAGTTTGGCTTGGCAGGAGCTGATGATGAGTTTGGCCCAGAATGGCAACCCTAAGCCTCCGCCATCAAGGCGCAGGACTCTGGCGCATTTCCTCGGGTATCATCCGATTGCCATCTATTATTTTTGAACGATTTAGGTTGTATTACACCTAGCGCTGAGGAGTAAAGTTTGAAAAAAAACAGTCAGAAGTTGTGCTTGAAGGTTGGGCGAAGGAAAAAAGGAAAAAAAGCTGGAGAAGGATGCAGCCATCTCCATCGCATCCGAGCCTAGTCTTGGCCAATGTGCTTCACGCCGATTCATTTCCAACTTTTCTGGTGTCGTTCTTTAACTTTCTTTGACGTTCTTGGGGACCTTAGCAAGCCGTTCTTTGGGATCTTAGCAAAGTAGGGCTCAATTGATAAGGTGGGAGCAAAATGAGCTCGCGATACCGGCGGCACAAGTCCATGGACTCCAGCATTGTCACAGCCGACGTCACCACGCCATCATCCGGAGCTGTGTCGCCCCCGCCCGGGTTCACTTCTTAGTCTTTTTCTAAAAAAACCAGTGCTCATGTGTATTGAAAGTTCAAAAGAGCGAATAATTTCAGGATGATGGCTCTCGATGAGCAGCCGACAAAGCGGACATTTTGCGAGCGGTAGTTTTGCTCACTTTATTCAAATTCTGTGTCAACTGGCTGCTTTTGAAAAAGACGACTAAATGGATGTCGGGTTCAGAAAGCGTGAAGAGTAAGGGGAGGAGGGGTGGAGGAATGAATGAAGTGTAGAGAGGAGGCAATTAGTGCCGTCTTTCTAAACGCTAGTGGGAGAGACTGGAGCTCTGAAGCCTCTCCTCAGCCAGGAGACAAAGCTCAAAAGACCTCCACGCACTTAGCCGGAGTCGCCTCACTCCCTTTCTCCACACTGAGCTAGAAGGAAGCAGATGTGGGCACCATTTGTGGGCTTTCCAATTCCAAAACCCCTAATAAAGATACATAGCGTTTTTTGTAAGTGAAGGTATGGTTAAGGGCCAGCTCACCTGTGCCTCTGCTGTCCTCCTCACCGACGCCCAACATCGTCATTCGCTCGCCCAGTAAGAGCGCTATCCTCTCCATCTCCGCTCAAAGCCAAGCCCATTCCAGGCGGTCCAGTGCTGGAAGTCTCTTCTCCTGCGTCCTCACCAAAAGGCTTGACGGGGAAAGAGGTTCTGCTCATGAAAGTGTCTCTGAATAGCAGCAATGGGGCCATTGTAGGAGAAAACGCTGCTGACGCAGGCTACGTCCACTGACAGCATCCTCCTGGAGGTCAACCGCAACCGTGAACTTCCATCCTGCTGTCCACCTTGGCTCCCCCAACCGCCTCTCTTCCCAGGTCTCAGCCCATTTGTGGCCCTCCTACTGATGCCAGAAAAGAAAAGAAAGGATGTTGAAGGCTGGATGCCTGGTGCATGCTGGTGCCGATCGGCAGTAGCACTGCAAACCCCGTTAGCATTTGCATGCGAAAGACATTCTCATTCCCTCTGACTACGCCCAAATGCTGCTCAAAGTACGGCCTCTCAGTTTCAGCTGTCATCACCCGCCTCCCGCTCCGCAGCAATCCCTCTGCTCCAACTGTGGCGCCGTTAGTTTCTTTGCCATTTCTTCTGCCTACATATTCACCTCACTTTCTGCATCTATCTGTCTGCATGCATCGTTCCTGTTCTGTTATTCTGGAAGGCAAATGCTTTGGATAGGGAGGGATGGATGGTAGGGCGGAAAGCGTTCCACATCAAAGAGCTTTGGGCAAAGCGGCGCCGTGGAGGTCTATATGAGAAACTGGAACAATTGGCCTGCTAGATTGCCCCCCTGCCCTCCAATGACTTCCAATTTCAGCCAAACCACTTCTTTTTGATAGGCCCTAGCTTCAAAACTGAGCCATCAAATATTTCTTTTGACCGGAATATAAGGCAACTGAACCCAGCCCACTAATTGAACAGTAAAAGCGGGGATTAATGGGCCGTGGCAGGGGTGAAAAGCTCTGGCCTTCAAAATGAACTGCCGCTGCGTCGGGCGCTAATCCCATTCCTGCGGCAGCCAACCTGGGACTGCTCTGGTTGGGGAATGGAGGGGAAAGGTATCTGTAGCCGAGGCCAATTGAATCAGGAAGCAGAGGGCAGCAATTAGTCGTGCAGCCCTGTCAGCAGAGACCTGGCAGGCAATTTGTTACCCCAGCTGCCCCATCCACCCATTCCCCTAATGGCTCATTCAAGACCTTAGCCGTCTCTCTTAGCCTTTTTTTGTGTCCCCTCCCATCTGGCACCCGTCTCTCTCTGCACCTTCTGTTGCACAATGGTGTACACTGCAGGCCTAGCGAAGGGTGGCGGCGCAGCCTCAAGCACTCGGCAAACACGCATGCCACCATTCCTCCTCCTGCACCGCCAAAGTCCTAATCCACTCCTACGCTCCTACATCCAGCCTCCCTTTCCCACCACCAGCCAGCACCACTCACCTTCACCTCCCATCAGCCCAGCCTGGGAGGAGGGATGGATGTGCTGACGTCGATTTACTTCAAGTACGAGACGATGGTGCAGCCGACGAGTGTCTCCCGTCTCCACAAGCCCCGCTCAGATCTGGCCGGCGAGGAGTTCAGTGCCTGGCACCCTCAGAAGAGCTCTCGGCCGAGGAAGCATCAGGCTGCCACCCAGGCTAGACGGTTAGCTTCAAGGCCCTTTTCTTTAATGTTGCCTTTTTGCGGACATCTCCTGCCCTTTCCAGGCCTTGATGAGGCTTATAACCTGCTTAAAAGCTAGGGAGGGGCTTGGAACTGTTTTACCAGTCTACGGTTGATTGTCAGGGCTGTCCAATTTACCAGTTTGCTTTCCAACTCATGCCACCGCCCTTCCATTTAATTGTTATCTGGTTTGAAGACCATGGTTTGTGAACAATTATAGAATTAAGCGGTGTTTTGCATTTTACATGTCTAGTTTCAAACGACGCCAATGAGTTTTCATTTTTTTTCCAATGAGTTTTCAAGAGATATTGCGAAAGATTTTCCTTTATTTTGCTTAAGAGCCATCCATATCTAAATTGATTTAATAATTGACACTTTTAGTGTTGGTCCCCATTCTGCATCATTAGGGCACATGAACTGGAGGAAGCATTTGGGACAAAAGAGGGAATGATTAAGCATTGCAGTAGGGGGAATTGCAGTAGCAGATGTGGCGTTCAGCTGACCTGTGCGGCTGTATAGCAGAGCATTGCTTAACCGGGCCCCACATATTACTGCTAATTATGGCGTACTCTTTACCACCCTTCTTCAGGCACTTGAAAAGCTTCTTTTTGAGTCCTTCATGCACCAATCGCTGAAACCACGAGCTTTTCAGGAAGTTGAGGAGGAAGTGTCAATAATCTCTGTCATTCTGGATGATAAAAGGGTGCTAGCCATCCATTGGTCCGATAGTTCCATCCATCGCCAGAGGTGTTGTCCCAGCAACTGGTGGTGGGAGTCCAGTAGGTGTTGCTGCCCGCTTGGCAGGAATGAAAAGTGAAGAGAAGAGGAAGGGCTATCAGCAAGCACTTCACCATTTTTCCTGCCTTTTATTTCTTAGACCTTCAGTCTGAATGCAGCCCTTCCTTTTACAGGTCTCTATTGATAGACATTGTTTGAACCAGCTTACTAAAAATTGAACGCATTTTAAAAGCGCTTTATAGGCAGTTATTGTAGATGCGTTACCTTTTCCAACTGATCTGGACATTTTCATCAATAACACAGCTGTTATAAACCTGCAATTTTTACGGCTACTGTTTTTTTAAGCCAGCTTACTCAAAAATGACTGCATTTCAAAAGCGTTTGAGCAGCAGGTTAACTGGTGCTGCTTTATTATGTTGTCAAAGTTTATTTTAAAATATTTTGTAAGAATTTTAATAAAGGTTTTATGAGAAACTCTTATTTGATTGCAATTGCAGCTCTGTTAGTGCGCCGAAGCTTCCTCAGTATCGCGACAAGCTGTGGGGCGACTCTATTCATGGTACTCAGGCACCATCTTTGTGCAGATCTCAACATGATTTTAATCTTAAAGACGCAATACCAGAGGACAAAAACCCAGTAGAAGAAGCCGTGGACATGACGGTGGCCATGGGAGAGATGGCCATGGCTGGACAAGTTGACCACAAGCTCTCTTTTCTCTCAATCTCCCACTTCTTCACTTCTTTGCAGCCGTTGACAAGCACTGCACTGGCCCGCCCTCGCCAGCTGAGCTTGAGCCAGTCCGCCAGCGTCATTGAGGTTCTCGGCCCACCCGCCAACTCACAGCAGACCACCAGAGTCTTCTTCTACTCACCTCTTCTTCAGCGAGCCAAGAGAAGAGGCTTGTGCAGGTGAGTCTGGAGGAGGCACTGCGTTCGGTGCCGCCGGAGTGTCTGCTCATCCTCACCTACGCCTCCACCAACTCCTTCCTCACCCTCACCCTCAAAACTGCTCGCAACCTTCCGCCAGTCCAGCGTTGGCCTGGGGACAGGAAGAAGTAAAAGGGGATAGGAAGGTGAGAGGCTGTTGAGATGTGACGGTGAAAGTGGCCATGTACCTGGGCCAACGCTGCACGGCCAGCAAGTGGCGTGATGTGGAGCTGCCTCAGCCGCCGCGCAGTCAGCAGCAACGTCCGCGTCTTCGAGAGGTAGAATAAACATCTCATCCTCACCCCATTCATTCAAACCCTTCTACTCCACTTCTAGGTGGACCTCTCCACCGCCTTCCTCTTCTCCGTCCCATCCCCGCCCAGTCTCGCCGTCACCCGATTTGTTCTCGAGGTATTTCCAATCAACTTTCCAAGTCACTAGAACTACTCCTACACCTTTTGGCCTTTTGAGCTGTGGGAGCAGCACCTGGAGCCTCGTCTAGTGGAAGGGTCCTTGGATGAAGGCTGCGGGGAGGAGGCCCCAATGACTGAGACCCAGAGTCTGCTGGGCAGAATCGTCATCGGCTCTGGAGTGCCGGGACCCGGGTACAAAGCTGCTCTTTCCAGCCCAGCTGAAGGAAAAACTATTGACAGCTTCACACAATGGCGGCACATGCTGGCACATCCCGGCTTTCCCGCCTGCCTCTGGCATCGCACCACTCTTCCTGACAAACATTAGCCTAGCGTATCACTTTCATGGTTCATTGTACAGCACTCAGTTCAGTTCTTTTTCAAACTCCTTTTTTAGGCCTCCAGTGGAGCGTCCGATCACCATGACCCATTTGTTCATCAGTCACAGCATGATGAAAGAATAGAAAACGTCTCGCAAAAGCTGACTAGAGTTGACAATGCAAGCGCACACACGACTGGGACACACGAGTGATAAGACAATGCTGAGACTGCAAGCATTAACAGTTGAGTTGTTGCAATACTAGTAATTGTGTGATGGGCCTGCTGGCGAAAGGGCCGTCATGGAAGCTGTTGGCGATCGGCATCGCCGTCTGTCTGGGCACCAATTTTCATTTCGGCTATCAAATCATGGTGCTCAACCCCAGTCGAGCCGCCGTGGAGGCTTTTGTCAACGCCAGCTTCTGTCGCCAATTTGGCTACGAAATGAGTGAGCAGGTGTTGTTTTCATTCTCTGCTGGAATAAAACACTCAAAGAAAATATTAGAACCAGTTGAAGCTTGACGATTTTTGTGAATGTGAAATGAATTTAGGGCCGAGCGAATCTCTGGAGCTTCATTCTGAGTCTACCAAATGTGGGCGCAATCTGTTCTTTACCCCTCTTGCCATCTATTGCCAATGGTCTTGGACGGAAAAAGGGTTTGTGCATTTTAAAAAGCAGCATGAAGAATAGTCTTTTAATTAAATGGTCAATATTCAACTTCAATTCGATTTGTCTAAATAAATCCGATAATTGCCTACTTTGAACTATTTTTTGCAAGTTATTTTAGGCCGAATTGGTATACCGCTGTCTTGAATGCGAATTTTAAGGCTTGTATTTGACGCAGTTGGGCTTCTTGCTCTCTGCCATTCCGTCAGTCCTAGCGCATTACGTTGATCTTTTTGAGCTTCTCTGTCTGGGACGCTTTATCAACGGCGCCTGCTGTGGTACACTATTTTCCATGCCACTACCATACATCTAAGTAATTTGGCAAAAAACCCTTGAGGCGTAAGCAGCGGCCTAGTAGCTATGTACTTGGTGGAAATATCGCCCAGTCCTTGTCGTGGCTTCATGAGGTTATATTCGGTCAAAATCATCCCTCCTTCCACTCTCCTTCCCTGTCCTCAGTGCCATCAGCGGTCTGTGCGTGGAGACTGGCCTATTCGTGGCCTCCGTGTTCGGTCTTCCTTCCGTCTTCGGCAACTCCACCCACTGGCCCTACCTCTTCATCATCGATATGCGTTTTCCCTGTATCACGCCCTGGAAATAAGTGGCTGAAAGAAAATATTGTTTCAGTGCCAGCTGCAGTTCTCCTAACAGTGCTGGCCTTTCTGCCAGAGAGTCCCAAATTTCTGCTCACTCGTGGTAGGATCAAAGAGGCTCGTCGGGTTCTGGAAGCCTACGAAACGGATCAGCAAGCTATCCAGGTTATTTGGCCTATTTCACTCTATGCCTTTTGATTTTAGGCTGATATTGGCTTAGAAAGCGATGGCGGAGGTGGCGGAGGAGTTGGAGATCCAGTCCCATGCGCCGACCTTGGCCCAATTCTTGGCCAATCGATCCATTCGCCCGGCAACCATTGTTTCTGTCCTCATCTGTGCTTTGGTTTCACCAGATAAATTGACAAAATTGATGCCAGATATGAATTAGTAGCGGGATTGAGATGTCGCTGAATGGGATCAACACGATCGACTACTTCACCACGTCTCTAATGGTGGAGGCCGGTATGGACCCGGATCTCGCGGCCTGGCTCAACCTAGCCATTACGTTTCCTACCTCATAACACTTCTGACTTGAGCGAAGGAGGAGAGAACATAGGTTCGCGAGTTTGCTGGCAGGGGTGGCAGGGATGGTGTTGGTGGATCGTCTAGGTCGAAAACCGCTGCTTCTGGGGGGCAACTGCGTCTTCTTCCTTGCCAACATCGCATTTCTTTTCGTCTTTATGTTCAACGATCAAGCCAAGGTCTCTTCTCCTGTTCATTTGACTGCCCATAAAACATTTTTGGCTGAAGGCAGCTGGTGAGGTGTATCCGATAGCTGCCTACGTTTTCGTCGCAGGCTCAGCTATCTTCATGGCCTGTTTTTGCATCGGGCCTGGTCCCTTATCCTCTTGAAACAGTTGAATTCGCAAAGGCAGCGAAGTTGTTTTTAGGTCCAATTCAGTGGTTCATCACCGCCGAGATGATGCCTATGCAGCTGAAAGCACACGGAAGCTCTGTGGCCCTGTTTTTCATCTACTTCTTCGCGGCCATTGCTGGGTTTGTGGGCCCTGTTTTCAGCTTCTGCCTTTGATTCATGGAGATATATTTGGACGTTTAGTTTGCTATTGCTATGTATTGGAGCTTACAGATTTTGAGGTATGCGTTTCTGCCACTGTACACGGTGGTGGGTTCGTGGGTCTTCCTGGTCTTCATTATCCCACTGGGTCTGGTGACCCTACTGCTCTACTTCCTGCTGCCGGAGACGAAAGGGCGGGCGGTGAGCGAGATCCTGGCGGAGCTCCACCGCCGTAATCCCTGCTACGGCCAGCTTAGACTCGGCGACGAAGGCCGCCCACTCCTGTCCAAAGTCTTCCTCTCCTCCCTCGACACCGAGTGCGAATAATCCAGTCGTTTTTCTACTTTCTCCAAAGCTTCTCTCATCTACGCTCCTTTTTCTACCGACGAACAGCAAAACTCGCCACAACTCTCAAGCCTCAATTACGCAGCAAATGACCATGCGTGATAAAAGGGGTCTGAGTCCGTCTCGATCAGTAGGCAGGAAAGAGGGCGAAGCAACTGAAGAGAGAGGCTGGTGAATGGTAAATGAAGGAGCAGGGCGGGCACTTCAGACGTGGCCTGCTTGCACCCGCCCTTCACTCCGCCCGGTGCCAGATGCTCCGTCCATTGTTTGCCTTCCCAGCCTTCATTTCCTGGCAGCCCGTTTCTCTGGCGCCCAAGATTTGCGACGTCTCCCTCCCTTCTCCCCCGCCGCCTATCAATAGTAGTGGACGTTTCGCTCGCGCCCCTCCCCGCCTGCCTTTCCAGCCCTCCCCTTCACGGGGCATCCAAATTGGCCGGCTCTCCGCTCTGCAACTTTTATGCCTCAGCAGTAGTGAAAGGAGGTTAGTGCAGGAGTTGGCGCCAGCCTCTCAGCGGCTAAACTCTGCTAAGGCTGGCCAGCCCAGTTGAGTGGCCTCATATCCGGAGCTGATAAAGGCTCTTTAGGACCTGCCTCCTCAAGGCCCACCCTTGCTCTTGCTAAGCTAAAATATTTGTGGATAGGATCACTGGTTTGGTGCTTTGGTCTAAATTTCGTGGTCACATATTTTTAAAAATTAAAAAAACAAAAGAAAGGTGATATAGAAGGTGCTTCTGTGAGGTTGAGAAATGAGATTTCCCGCGGACGCAGCGGAGTCAATTAAGCAACCGCCAAAAGCGTCCCCCAAGGCTCTCTTATGCCAAGCCCCCTTAATCGCCTTTCTTTCTCTCTCGTCTCCCTTTTTCTTGCTTAACTTCTTTTTTCTGCTCCATTCTTCTTTTCATTGCCTTTTTCAAGAGTTCGGCCTATTTTGTGCAACCTAAATTGAGCATGGGCAGCTGGAAAGAAAGCGTCTATGGAAATGACATTTAGGGGTGTGTGCGAGGCGTGAAAAGACGAGGGTAAGGAGAGACTGTGCCGGGGACAAGGGGGCAGGGGAAGGATTACTCAAGGGATGACCACACGGGGCTGTTTGTGCCTCCGCTTTGGGCCCCCGGGGCGCTGCTATTACACGCCCACTGTCCAAGCTAGCCTCTTCGTCACCCTCCCTCCCATCACACAGACCCTGCCCCCAACAGGCCTGCTTATTATGCGCCCGCGTCTTGCTAGATTAAACCCCCCTTCGCCTGGCCTTCCATATCGCTTCCATTTCCTCCCTCATCCTCCTAGTCTTGAAATGAAAATACCAAAAAAGGCAATCTTAGGAGCTTAGTGAAATAGTGCCGAAGTGATGTGACAGAAAGGAGGATGATGGCCAGTAGGATGGAGGAGGGTTGGCAAGAGGCTGCCTCCTCCTCATCTCCGCTTCCCTCCACCCTCTTCCTTCAGGACTGCTTCATTGTGGACGACAGTGTTGATGGTTGGCCGCCCTCTTTTTCACCACAGCGCCCCTGGCTGCAATCAAATGGCAGAGCGAAGGGCGCATTCTGAAAGGCCACCTCGCTTGCAACCTGACACGGAAATTATGCGCGGCGGCCTATTTCATTGCGCCTGCAAACAAAAGGGGCCCTGACCTGCCATGACCTTGGCGTTTGAAAAATTCACCAGCCTCACCTCGTTCAGTCTATTCAACTGGCTCCATGGGCGGGTGGCTGCTGCTAATGCGATTGCTCGCCCCCTCCCGGCCCAAACTTGCACTCACCTGATTAGCAAAGACCCTACGGATTCCTTCCCGCAAATTGCATTTCCTCACTTTCGTTTTCAAAGTGAGCCTCTACGGCTGGGGAATGGTCGACCTCTTTTTTACCGCCTCTTCTGGTTCTTTTAACTGACCATTTTCAGAATTACGAGCAGAAGATAAAATTTCAGGCTTCAAAGACGGGGTCCCACTATCCTGCTGGGAGCTGGAGGACTCCTACGGACTCATTACGCCCTGGGATGTTTGCTAATCTGCCTTAAACGCCAGGACCCTAAGACAAGAATGATTTGAGGAGCTGTTGATGCTGTTTGGGCAGTTCGACGAGAACGGGTTCGGAGAAGTAGGTCCGGAGCGGCTGAGGTAGGCTGAGGTGGCTGGTGATGGGAAAGAAAAAGAGGCGTGGAGTTGAAGGGAGATGGTGGGCGACGAAGACTTTCAAACGACGCTCTGCACCTTGGCCGGCGGTGCCGCCGCCCTCACCCGACTCCAGGCCAGGGCAGAGGATCTTCACAGGCTCACCTATCAGGAGTTCGTCGATCTGGTTCATTCCCATTCTTACTCCTTCACCCACGTTTCTTTCATTTTAGGGTTTGTGGATTAGGCTTGCTTGAATAGAGGATGACTGGCGATGGAGTGGCTAGAAGGGGGTTGTTTTGAGAGAGGGATATTTGTGTGCGCCTCCCTCCCATCCCCCCTTCGAGGCGGGGGTAGAGGAGGGGTGAGTGTGACTGAGAAGGGGCAGGAGGGGGTGGCAGGGTAGCTTTTGAGGGTGCGGCCTGTATAAACCAGCTTCCTCCCCAGCCAGTCTAGAAACGCCCAAACCCACGCCCATTTTTTCGCCCACCCTCCAAAGGCCATAAAATATGCCCTACCATTTCTCAGCCTCATCGAGCATGTCACTCCCTCTCCTTCCTCCTTCCTCCACTCCTTTCCCTCCCCAGCAGGTTCAACAAAGCCCTCTCCTTAGCAGGGTCCTGTGAGGGGCAGAGTGAACAGAGGACATTGTATCGAAGGCCGGCCTAGACTGGGAGGCTAAATATACGAGCAATCGGTGGGGTTCTCGTCTGTTTGCCTTTCCCATGAGCAGAAAGAACCCTTCCGTGCTTTCCATCGCCTTCCGCTCCTCTTCACTGACCATGACAACGCACCTCCATGGAACCGCCTCCCCCTCAGAATAGCAACTACTCTTAGAGCCCATGCCCCTAAATGCAGGCTCCATTAGGCTCGTATAGCTGTAGAGAGAGACCTTTTGTCACTGGAGGCGGCCTAGTGTCTCTGCCGGGTGAATAGGAAAAAGGCGGTAATAACCCGGGTCACTCCGCGCCGGGGCATGGTGTCGTTTTTGTCTGAGGGGTCATAAGCGCCCCCTCCAAGCCCCCAGCCCTCATTCCGCCCATGACCTTCGCCACACAGCCCCAAGGCTAGGCCAGCTGCATTCATTCCGCCTCCTCTGCCCGGATTTCCACTCTTTATCCCCACTTCCCTATGCACGCCCAGCTTGTTGTGCTCCCCTTTCCCTCCTACTCGCATCCTTTCACATTCGAGGCCAAAGCAATGGCTCGGGCATTTTTTCTGCCAGAATTCCAAATAAGTTTTTACTTTTCAATAGATATGTAGATCTTCTTTGCATGCTTTGCCAGCCATGCGTGACTGGCCTTATAAAAAGTCACGCGCTAGGCGCCTCCTTTTCTACTCATATCTTCCCCACTTCCCCACGCTCTCTTCTGCGCTTCATCCCCAGCCAGCAGACCCGAGCCCACAAACACTCCTCCTCTCCACCAGAAAAACAAGCCGAGAAGCCCAGCCCACCCGCCGCCCACCCCCCACCAGCGCCCCAGCCCCCCCCCGCCCCCCCCCGCCCAGCCGCCAAGCCCCCAACAAAACAAGCAAGAGCAGCCAACAGCCCACACCCCCCCTACCCCCCAGGCAAAGCAACCCCCCCAGCACCCGCCCCCCCCCCCCACCCCCCCCCCCACCCCCACCCCCCCCCAAAACCCCCCCAATTTTTACTACGCATGGGAGAAGCAGCGATGGGCGGAGCTGGTGCGAACCCCCCCCAACACCCCCAAAAAAACAAAAACAAACACAACACACACCAACCAACAACACCACACAAACAACCCAAACATACACAAAAAAAAAACAGAGAAAAAACAACAAAAACCCCCCAACAACCATACAAACCCACCAAACAAAAAACAAAAACCACAACACCCAAAAAAACAAAACAAAAACAAACAAACCAACAAAAAAAACAAAAATAAAAAAAAACCCACAAAAAAACCAAAACAACAACAAAAAAAAAACAAAACAAAAAAAAAAAAAAAAAACAAAAAAAAAAAAAAAAACAAAAAAACCCCCCCCCCCCCCCCCCAGATGTGCCGTGTAGCAGCTCCAGTGGAATGCCCACGATGCACTGCACCACCACATTGAAGCTCAAATGCCACCACCTGCACAGAATCCTTCATCCACATTCTTCATCCTCTGAGTGTGGGTGAGGAAATGTAACCCAGTGTGCAAGAGGGAGTAGAGAAGGAAGCGCCAAATCTGCTCCCGCCTATCCGAGCGGAAGATCAGCGCCGAGTCCACCGGCACCAGCTCCACCAGTCGCTGCTTCTCCCATGCATAGTAGCAAAACAGCCCAATCTATAGAATCCACTTTTCCAGTAAATCTAAATTGGAGGGCTAGCAAGAAGAAGGTGAGGAATGGACCTGCAGGAGGGTAAGGATGGGAATGAAGAGGGGCGGCGGGAGACAGCGGTACTGGAGGGAGAAGAACTTCCGCTCCTCCTCCGCCTGCCAGGGCAGGTAGCGCCCAGACAGGCGCCAGGCCAGTCGACTCCGGGCTCCCGCCAATCTGTCAACCCCTACACTTTATCAGCACCCTCATGCCCCAGCCCAGCTCCTACATAGGGGGCTTGGCGGCCTTGGGCGGGGAGGAGGGCAGGGAGGGGAGGCAGTCGGAGGCGCTGAGTGGGGAGGCCATGGGCAGGCGACGATCCTCCACGGCCAGCTGGAAGCTTCTTCGCCGCTTGTTCGATACCTGGAAGAGAGGAAAGGAGTGTTTATCAGCTAGAGGTCTGCTGGCTAGTACAGATCGAATAAGGGCGCAAATGAAGCGCAGGAGCAGAGCCATGGGAGAGGTATGGGGTAAAAGCAATAAATGAGTCAGAAAAGGCGTTCCCTGAAGCCTCCTAGCAGCAGTGACTCAACATTTACCAAATAAGGCCAGTCAACGCATGGCTGGCAAAGCATGCAATGAAGATCTGGCATCCTCTTGAAACCAGTGAAAAAAACTTATTTGGAATTCTGGCAGAAAAAATGCCCGAGCCATTGCTTTGGCCTCGAATGTGAAAGGATGCGAGTAGGAGGGAAAGGGGAGCACAACAAGCTGGGCGTGCATAGGGAAGTGGGGATAAAGAGTGGAAATCCGGGCAGAGGAGGCGGAATGAATGCAGATGGCCTAGCCTTGGGGCTGTGTGGCGAAGGTCATAGGCGGAATGAGGGCTGGGGGCTTGGAGGGGGGAGGGGGGCTCGTGGCGCTTATGACCCCTCAGACAAAAACGACACCATGCCCCGGCGCGGAGTGACCCGGGTTATTACCGCCTCTTTCCTATTCACCAGGCCTAGAGACACTGTGCCGCCTCCAGTGACAAAAGGTCTCTCTACAGCTATACGAGCCTAATGGAGCCTGCCTTTAGGGGCATGGGCTCTAAGAGTAGTTGCTATTCTGAGGGGGAGGCGGTTCCATGGAGGTGCGTTGTCATGGTCAGTGAAGAGGAGCGGAAGGCGATGGAAAGCACGGAAGGGTTCTTTCTGCTCATGGGAAAGGCAAACAGACGAGAACCCCACCGATTGCTCGTATATTTAGCCTCCCAGTCTAGGCCGGCCTTCGATACAATGTCCTCTGTTCACTCTGCCCCTCACAGGACCCTGCTAAGGAGAGGGCTTTGTTGAACCTGCTGGGGAAGGAGGGGAGTGGAGGAAGGAGAGGGAGTGACATGCTCGATGAGGCTGAGAAATGGCGGGGCATATTTTATGGCCTTTGGAGGTTGGGCGAAAAAATGGGCGTGGGTTTGGGCGTTTCTAGACTGGCTGGGAGGAAGCTGGTTTATACAGGCCGCACCCTCAAAAGCTACCCTGCCCCTTCTCAGCCACATTCACCCCTCCTCTACCGCCGCCTCGAAGGGGGGATGGGAGGGAGGCGCACACAAATATCCCTCTCCCAAAACAACCCTCTTCTAACCCCTCCATTGCCAGCCACCCTTTTATTCAAGCAAGCCTAATCCACAAATCCTGGCTTTGATCCAGATCACAATGAAAGAAATGGGAGTGAAAGTGTAAAACTGAGAATGAACCAGATCGACGAACTCCTGATAGGTGAGCCTGTGAAGTTCCTCTGCCCTGGCCTGGAGTCGGGTGAGGGCGGCGGCACCACCGGCCAAGGTGCAGAGCGTCGTTTGAAAGTCTTCGTCGCCCACCATCTCCCTTCAACTCCACGCCTCTTTTTCTTTCCCATCACCAGCCACCTCAGCCTACCTCAGCCTCTCCGGACCTACTTCTCCGAACCCGTTCTCGTCGAACTGCCCAAACAGCATCAACAGCTCCTCAAAACATTATTTTCTGAGGATCTTGGTGTTTAAGGCAGATTAGCAAACATCCCAGGGCGTAATCAGTCCGTAGGAGTCCTCCAGCTCCCAGCAGGACAGTGGGACTCCGTCTTTGAAGCCTGCAATTATATTCTTTCCCTCCGTAACCTGAAACTGGTCAGTTAAAGAACCAGAAGAGGCGGTAAAAAAAAGGTCGACCATTCCCCAGCCGTAGAGACTCACTTTGAAAACGAAAGTGAGGAAATGCAATTTGCGGGAAGGAATCCGTAGGGTCTTTGCTAATCAGGTGAGTGCAAGTTTGGGCCGGGAGGGGGCGAGCAATCGCATTAGCAGCAGCCACCCGCCCATAGAGCCAGTTGAATAGACTGAACGAGGTGAGGCTGGTGAATTTTTCAAACGCCAAGGTCATGGCAGGTCAGGGCCCCTTTTGTTTGCAGGCGCAATGAAATAGACCGCCGCGCATAATTTCCGTGTCAGGTTGCAAGCGAGATGGCCTTTCAGAATGCGCCCTTCGCTCTGCCATTTGATTGCAGCCAGGGGCGCTGTGGTGAAAAAGAGGGCGGCCAACCATCAACACTGTCGTCCACAATGAAGCAGTCCTGAAGGAAGAGGGTGGAGGGAAGCGGAGATGAGGAGGAGGCAGCCTCTTGCCCATCCATTCTACTGGCCATTATCCTCGTTTCTGTCACATCACTTCGGCACTATTTCACTAAGCTCCTAAAATTGCCTTTTTCGGTATTTTCATTTCAAGACTAGGATGAGGGTGGGAATGGAAGCGATACGGAAGGCCCCGCAAAGGGGGGTTTAATCTAGCAAGACGCGGGCGCATAATAAGCAGGCCTGTCGGGGGCAGGGTCTGTGTGATGGGAGGGAGGGTGACGAAGAGGCTAGCTTGGACAGTGGGCGTGTAATAGCAGCGCCCCGGGGGCCAAAGCGGAGGCACAAACAGCCCCGTGTGGTCATCCCTTGAGTAATCCTTCCCCTGCCCCCGTCCCTTGTCCCCGGCACAGTCTCTCCTTACCCTCGTCTTTTCACGCCTCGCACACACCCCTAAATGTCATTTCCATAGACGCTTTCTTTCCAGCTGCCCATGCTCAATTTAGGTTGCACAAAATAGGCCGAACTCTTGAAAAGGGCAATGAAAAGAAGAATGGAGCAGAAAAAAGAAGTTAAGCAAGAAAAAGGGAGACGAGAGAGAAAGAAAGGCGATTAAGGGGGCTTGGCATAAGAGAGCCTTGGGGGACGCTTTTGGCGGTCGCTTAATTGACTCCGCTGCGTCCGCGCAAAATCTCATTTCTCAACCTCACAGAAGCACCTTCTATATCACCTATCTTTTGTTTTTTTGTTTTTTCAAAATATGTGACCACAAAATTTAGACCAAACCAGTGATCCTATCCACATACATTTTAGCTAGGCAAGAGCAAGGGTGGGCCTTGAGGAGGCAGGTCCTAAAGAGCCTTTATCAGCTCCGGATATGAGGCCACTCAACTGGGCCGGCCGGGCTTGTCCAGCCTTAGCAGAGTTTAGCCGCTGAGAGGCTGGCTCCAACTCCTGCACTAACCTCCTTTCACTACTGCTGAGGCATAAAAGTTGCAGAGCGGAGAGCCGGCCAATTTGGATGCCCCGTGAAGGGGGGGGGAGTAAGCTGGAAAGGCAGGCGGGGAGGGGCGCGAGCGAAACGTCCACTACTATTGATAGGCGGCGGGGGAAGAAAGGGAGGGAGACGTCGCAAATCTTGGGCGCCAGAGAAACGGGCTGCCAGGAAATGAAGGCTGGGAAGGCAAACAATGGACGGAGCATCTGGCACCGGGCGGAGTAAAGGGCGGGTGCAAGCAGGCCACGTCCTAAGTGCCCGCCCTGCTCCTTCATTTACCATTCACCAGCCTCTTCTCTTCAGTTGCTTCGCCCTCAGCAATCATCGTCCAGTTACGTATTGCCTTTGCCT